>CAIGRF010306046.1:17650-28375 GCA_903798235.1 Fraxinus ornus | reverse complement strand
TTTTTGAAAGTGCCTGAAAGTTAAGTGACCGTTTATTCAATTTTTGAACTTCAGAGACCATTTTGTTACTTTGTTGTAACTTCAGTGACCATTTGTGAAATTAACCATATTCTAAATTCAACCATGATCAATTTGGTCCCACCAAATAATTATGAAGTACGGAGATAAATTATTTTATCTTTTTAAGTGGGCCCACGAGTTTTATAATCCAATCGTCCAATCCAATAGTAGAAATCATAGATTTCGTCGCCAATTTTGATTTCGAATGATAAAAGTCACGTGCTTAGGGGTCCACGATATACGCGCCACACCAATTTGGACAATAAATTGGAAGGACAAGACTACCCTTCTAGGATACAAAGAAAACTTTTTTTTTTTTCCAATCAATTTTAAATATTAATTTTAACCATACATTTTAAAGAATTTATAATTGCTATTAACTTATTTAGTACTCATTTCTATAATATTATAATTTAATCCAAACAAGCACTAGAAAATTCAACGTCCGTGATCTGCCATTTGTTACTCTTTCTGAATTTTCCGACTCGTCCGAACATTTTTTTACTTTAATAATTTTCAATTTAATTTAAACTGTATTTAAATAATAATATTAAGAAAATTAGTGACTAATTAAATATTAAGAGGGCTAAAATAATCATAAAAAAAACATTAATTTGTGCTCCTTTTTATAATATATCAAGAATTTAAGAATGGAGGATTAGTTCTCAAGATTTGAATTATGTGGCTGTTACCATCTGTTGAAGTGCAGATTCATGTATTGTGAAGAACGTCCATTTCCGTTTACTGGTGAAGAGTATAAGTGGGTTCCTCTATAAATTGGTCTAAGATGTTCTTAAATTAATATATGAACTTGCAAAGACGAGAATGCCTTTGGTGATTTTATTCATTTTGGCCCTCACAACTGATTTTAAATGAAAAATATGCCTACTTCGATCACTGATTATTATATAACTGTTGACCTAAGCCATAACATATATGAACAAATTGTGGTATTCCGTAAAGTTCGGTTGATTTACGAGATTTTTGCATCAAAATGAAAGGTTAGAGGGAGATTGTCCCGTTTGGTGCACATTATTTTCAAAAGAATGCATTTTTTTGGTTGATGTGATGGGGAATATGTAGTTGAAAAAGAAGGAAAAGTTATTGATGTGATGGAAAATATTATTTTATTAAATTCGTACGGNCTAGAGATCCAAATTTTGCGATTCTCCAATTTATTTTATATTCACTGGAAGTTGACCTAGCCGTCAGACAAATATGCAAGGCAAGACACTTCGTGTAATATTAAAAGAATTAAGCTACATGTATTTTTGCTTCACACCATGGACTCATATATGGCACAATTTGGACATTAATGATGTGAAAAGATGTTGAGTAAATCAAAAAATGTAATTGTGTCATGTGTAAGAGTGTAAAGAATGATATATATGTAACATAATTGATATTAAAATTTGTATTATAAGTAAACTCGCTTATAAATTAATACATAGGTTTCAATATAATGAATTTGTATTGAGAGTAAAGTAGCTTATTTATTCTTCCAAATATAATATTTAATAGATATTGAGTCAGACAAACAAGCTCAATTAGATATGGTAAAAAAAACCCGTCTTGCCCCTCTCCACCCCAACGGGTTGGCGGGGCGAGAATAGCTGCCCTGTCACGGGTCACGGGGTGGGACGCCCTATGAAGAATAAAAAAAAAGAATTAATTACAAATTTAAAAAAAAATAGTTAAATGAAAAAATATAAACGGGGCAAAGCCCCCGCCCCGTCTCAGGCAGGGCGGGGGCGGCATTCATTTTTACATTAAATTTGGCGTTCATAATGTGTTGTCAAGACTCAAAATCATGGTCATTGATTTGAATAACATTTATTTAAATCAATGCTCATGATTTTGGCACGTCAATGACATCAAATTTAATGTACAAAAGGAATGTACAACTATTTTAATTCCAAATTTTATGTATCAAATAATTTTCCGAATATGAACTCAAATTTAGAGTTATATTTTTTCACATATAAATTAAACAATTACGGGTGAAACGCTAAATGAATATTTCTTACATATAGTTATAGAAAGTCCGAAGGTAATGAAAAAAAAATAAAAATCAATTAAGATTATTTAAAGGAGTTTTATTCGGTGATAATTTCTTTAAAAATATCTTAGTATTTATTGATAGAATTCTTATCGTCATAAAATGTAATAGAAATAAAAAAAAAATTACCTATAGAAAAAAAGTATGTTGATAATTTAATATAAATATAATTAATTTAAGGTTTCTCTGTTTGTGATGTTAAGCTTCTCTTTGCTTCCCTTTATAATGCAAATTCTTACCGTTGCAACATGGATCGACAGCCTTTTTTGACAATTTTGTCTCACAGAGACACCCACTTCTATGGGAAAAAAAAAAGGTCAAAAAATGCATTTTCGTAATAATGGGAAACAAACAAGGGCTATATAATAGTTATTTTTCTAAATTATATTTATGGACGAAATCCTAAAATAGATGAATCAATATAAATTGATTTATCGTCTCAATTGGTTAAGAATTGTTGTTTTCATAAATAAGGTCAAAAGTATCGTAACCGCCCTCCCTTCACTCTACCTAAAAAAATTAATATATAATAAATACCTACGCTAGGAAGTTCGATTGAGAATAAAACTATAGTTACGAACATTGTTATAACTTACAGATATCATTGTGATCAACATAAATGCAACATTAGCCAAGAAAAGAGTCACGTCGTGTGTGAGCATGTCGTGTGATGAATATTTATGCTTTGATCATCGAGAATCCACGAAACAAATGAATAGGCAATATTCTAACACAACTTGATTCTAGGCTTCGGACAGCCTTAGACTTGAACGAGACGAGGTGTAAAAATCTGACAAATCAAGCTAAATGTTAATGTACTAAGCCCTTGCGTGCAAATAATGAATTTCAGAACAAAGTGTCACGAAAATACAAACATCCACAAATTTTGGAAATGGGTCTTTAATATATTGATGAAAAAATGTCAACTCACAAAAATGATTAAAATACTAACATAAATCGCCTATAAACAGATCATTGTACAAGAATTCCAATTTGAATATCTAAGATTGAAATAACAATCATATTTTATTTTCGCAAAAGGCCAAAAATGATTATTCTAATGTGCATCCTATTTTATTCACCCAAAGAGAAAATATTATTCTAATTTGCATTGTTCAATGCACATTTGAAGTGGGACCTTAGTTTGAAAAACGATGTACAAATACTTTCCGTTTTGTTCACTTTCATATCCTAGGTTAGATCTACTCTTTTAGTCAAAATAATTAATCTTTTTTTAATTTTAATATAACCACACAATTCTAAAGTAATATTAATTGACCTCTCAAAAGTTTTGATATATTTTAATAATGGTAGGATGGCATGTAATGATTGCACAACATGTACATAATAATTTATATACATATGAAGTTGTGATATCTGTTTGAATCAGAACTTCTTCAACCAAATAAAAAAAACATTCTCGCTCCTTTTTTTGACATTACATCTGTATGTAAACTATTATGTACAAGTTGCATTATTCTATATGTAATATAAAACTAAGAATGCACAATTTTCGCCAACAAACATTTTAATAATGAAAAAGGCATAATGGAAAACGAATGTATCTAGATGTCAATTTGTACATTTGTAAACAAACATGACTACAATATTAAGAACTCAAATTAAAATAAAATTCAATGCAAAAATAAAATACAACTTTCGTTATATATTTTTATGTTTTTTAACTCGTGCAATGTTTTCAAATTAATATGTGTGTTTGGTGCATATTAAAATGAGAGAATGTATTTTTTTGAAGTGATGTGATGATGAATATGTGGTTGAAAAAGAAGGAAAAGTTATTGATGTGATGGAAAATATTATTTTATTGAAGAATGTGTAGTTGAAAATGAGTAGAAGAATGGGAATGAAAAAAATAATGTGGGACAAACAGGGACTTACATGTGTTTGAAATAAAAACCATCTTACATTATATATTTATATTACCATGTTTTGTTTTATTTCCGTCTCTCTTAAGTCGACGACTTATTAAGCTCAATTCTTAATACGGTTATTTTTTTTTTCCTTTTTTGGTGCGAAATCGCTTACAGATTTTAAATTAAGTTAGTGATTGACTTGGTCCCACTAAATAAAGATTTGATCATGTCGTTGGCCGTTTTTTCTGATGAGAAGTTGATTACGACTTTCAAATTAAATCACTAATCAATTTCGGACCCACTAAAGAATGTCTCGATCAATTTTGTCTAATCGAATAAAGTCTATATCAAATAGGTTCGATGAGTAGTTAAGTACGAAATGCGATCTATTTCCGGTAAGTAAGTGCCGTATAACTGGACTTTGATTCCGCCGCTTTATGAATTTGATGACCACGTGATGTCAAGATTCCTTGTGAATACATTACAATATTTATTGTCTTTATGTTTAAATTAAATTTTATTTCTTATTAGTTTTATTTACATAAAAATGTGATTTTGATTTATGGAAGTTATTTTTTTTCTCTTTTCCGCAGCATAGGCATCTATCTCAATAATGTTTTCCGTCAATGATGACTTTTGCATTTAGACTTGAAAAGATATAAAAAAAATTACTCATTATTGCATTTTTGTAGTTCGATAGTAATATTTTTTACTTAATAGTTAAACTTTCAACGTTTAAGCGAATTTTAACTTATAAGCAAACACATACGATGTTTCCCTATTATTCATAAATTCAATTACAAGTAACACATAATAAGATCTAAATCCGCCTCATTGGATATGTTAATTTATTCAAAATTGCATGGCCTATAGATTTTAACTTAAGATAGGGATTGACTACTAGCGCAACATTTTGAGATTGATATGTGTGATTTTTTGAATTAAAAACGATCTAAGATTATAAAAGATGTCTTTTTTCTAATTTCATCCCTCTTAGTTCAATATCTTGTTATCGATACAATTACTTTTTACGTTTTTGATGTGACATTGTTGTTTAATTTTAAATTAAGGTAGTGCTTAATCCCACCAAATAAAGATTTGATTATATCGTAGTTACGTTTTGATTTACTGTTGAGATGTCATCTACAACAATATTTTATTAATTTTGAGACATATCGGTTACATTACACTTTTCAATTAACATGTCTATTGAGTTCAATTTAAATCGATAATTATTATTATTTTTAATTATAATTAAAAAAAAAATCTCAATCGAATCTTTCGTTTAATAGTCAAGTTTAAAATTCAACCTATCTTCAGACTTCAGTTAGCGTGTAACCCACTGTAATGGTGCAATGGTAATTATGGTATATTCATTTTTCAACACCAGTTGGTTTTCCTCGGATGAAGTCACGTGCCTAGGATTCCACGCACGCTTTACAATCCACAAGATTTTGGACAATGAACTAAAATGACAAAACCACCCCTCTTCATTAATTGCAGTTAAATAATTATCTGGATTATCTGTCATTTATTAATTAACATATTTTTTTTAATGTTATTTTCACACACTTGTAATTACTTAGTTTATTTACTTACCAAATCTCAAATTCGCTGCATTAATGCATACGAAGTGGGACACCCCCTAATTACTACATGAAGGCCCAACTAACCTAATATTCACTATTACAAATATATATATATATATAAAAGGGAAAATTGCAGTCACGGTGCCAACTATTTCACCTTTCTGCAGATTTTGTCCAAACATTTCATTTGTGTCACATACGATACCAAATATTTAAACAATTCGCACCCGGAATCTAAATTAACAGAAATCGTTAATTAACCAATAATGAAATGTCTGACCAATTGTTGACCAATTTTTAAAGGGTAAATATATAACTTTCCCTTTTTTCATATAAAAAAGAACTAAAATTAAATCAAAAACCAAAAAACCATATTATCTTCTCCAACCACCCCACCTCACCCCACCAACCTAAAATCAAAACTGTCAGCACCACCACACCTACCTCCACCATCGTCATTCAGCCACCAATCTCCAGCGCAACCTCTCTAACCTCTTCGGCACCACCACACCCACCAGGGAAAGGGAGGAAACAAAGCTTCTGGTCAATCTTCGTCCTCCTCCATGTTGATCCCATCGCCCTTGACTGCCTCTCTCTGCCCACCTCCTTCGCACGAGCCATTACCTTCCTCCTGCCCACCAATATCACCCCCATTTGCCCCACCTTAGTCACATACGGCGCCGACTCCTCCTTCTTCGACCTGTTATAAACAACCACCAGAGACATCCACATCCCACTCTTCGCCTGAAAATCAAGATCCTCGAACTGCAACAAATACGACGGCTGACCCTTCCTACTGGCAACCACTGGCTTAGATGACAAATCAAGATTCTCCGACGTGTAATTCTCATAATGGGGTCGTGGCTTCCGTTCCTTGCCCCCAGAAATCGGAGACTCCGCCTTTAAATTAGGATTGCGCGACGATGGAACATCATAGTATTTTCCATTTCTATGAACTATTGCTCCGGTCTTTGAAATTGGAGAAGAGCGAGATTGAAAGACAGGAAGTGAGAATAAGCATATTTTTTTCATATGAAAAAAGGGAAAGTTACATATTTATCCTTTAAAAATTGGTCAAAAATTGGTCAGACATTTAATTATTGGTCAACTAACGGTTTCCATTAATTTGAACTCCGGGTGCGAATTGTTTAAAAGTTTGGTATCGTGGGTGGCACAAATGAAAGGTTTGAACAAAATCTGCAAAAATATTAAAGGTTTGATACAATGGCTGCAATTTTCCCTATAAAAAATCATGGACCTCATTTGAAGGAGTGAATAGTAACATTACAATTTTCGAATAAATAAGAAATCATGGACGGTTCCCCCCTTTAGAAGGAGTTAACATAACAATTTTTCGAAGAAATAAAAAATCAAGAACCGTTTTCCTTTTTGAAGGAGTGAGTAGTAACATAACATTTTTTGTATCTCGACATAATAGAAAGGGTTTTATGATTATGTACAAATAAGAAAATAACGATTTGTTTGTTTTTCTCAAAGAAGTAAAATAATATGATACTTACTACATGCAAAACAAAAAAAATATAACTTGTGAAAGTGTGATAAAGAAAGAACCGCACGTGATTTTTCTTTTTAGAGGAATTCAAGTTTGATATCTCTTCTTGAGGAAATAAATCAGACAATATCTGTGGTAAAAGTTTGAATGTGTAAAGTATGTGTTCACTGGTGAAGTCTCAACGTGCGAATCATCTGTGGTAAAAGTTTTGTTTTGTTTTGTTTTTTTTTTTTGACAGTGTCATAAATCGTGTTTTATCATTTTATTAAAACAATATATTGCCCTTATACTATGGGGAGAGGAAAGAGAAAATTTAAGAAAAAATTCATTTCTAATTTATGTAATTAAAAGGTAATCATCAAGAATTTTATTTTCTTTTGTCAATTTTTTTAGTAAGTCAGGTAGACAATAAACATCATGTGCAATTTCAATGCATGCTTACTTTGATTCTTACATTAAACAATTATTAGCACCAAGAATATGTTAAATACTTTAAATATTGCGTGCATAGTTTAATTACCTTGAATATAGATTACATTAACGTAGGGGTGTATTAGAAAAAATAATAATAAAATTTTTTATTTCAACTATATTAACTAAGTTTTCTTTATCTATGTGGGGAAAAAAAATAGATTATCTTTATGGGATGAAGGGAGTATAATAATTTACCACAAAAATAATATTAGAATGTGAACGACAATATCAACTGCAAACTGTCCCACTCGATACACAAATAAAGTGAACGCAACATTTGACCTCTTTAATATAATTATCGATTACAAGTGATGATATTAGTATCAACAACCGTTTTTCATAACCCAGTCTAATACACGATATGAATCAACAATTTCAATATTTCATTCTCATTATTACATAACGACAATCAAACTAGATATTGACAACTCAAAAATCGATTCACTATATCAATAAGTAATTAATGCAATATCTTATGAAGAAAAGAACCATAATATTTCTTTCCATTCTTCAAATCAAAGACAAACTTTAATATATTTGTATATTTTGACATCAATTGACTATAAAATTACTAGATTTCGACAAATTTACATTATAGCCACCAGATGATAAAAATATCTTCTCCTAGAAAAAATAAAGAAAGAAAATTAAAAAACTATATAATCAACCACGGATCTACACAACCACAATTAAAAAGATTAAGCTATAATATTATTCGTGAATCTACACAACATAATTACAAAGAGTACGTTCATTTACCATGGAAATTAGGATAACATAACATATTCACTACATATGATCCAAATGTGAACTATTTACATATATTACAAATTTGAACAACAATAATAAAAACAAATCTTCACAATTACATAGCTAACACACAATATAAAGCACGTATTACAATGTTTCACGAGAAAAAACCCAATATACATTATTTTCCATTCAATAAATCAAACTTGAAATTTAATTCATACAAAGTTTGCTCTAAATGTGTTATTCAACATCGACCGTGAAAATAATACGTGAGAAAAATCAACATATATTCTCTAGAGAGTAACATAATATATATCTAATCAAGACTGGTCATGCAATGCACGTGCTAATTTTGTGATTGAATTGTGAAGTTATTGTATTTGCATTTTTTTGTTTATCACATAATTTACATAAAATTTTGTTCGACAAATTAAGTTAAGACAAATATTGACATCCATTGACCATTATGGTATGACAAATTTGCAATACACCCTTTATTATGTGTCTACTCATCTTATATAATGAAGACAATGCTATTAACAAATCTAGACAACCTAAATTATAAAGAGTAAGTTCATTGACCTTGAAAACAATATAACGTAACAAATTTGTTTCTCCTAAATAAATTAAATATTCTCCCATTTCACATTTTAACTCTAACAACAAATTCTCACATAGAGCCTATAGAAAAAATAAAGAAAGAAAATAAATAAAAAATATAATCAACAACATATCTACACAATCACAATTAAAAAGAGCAAGTATATTGATGGTGAATCTACCCAACATAATTACGAAGAGTATGTTTATTGACCATTGAAATAGGATAACATAACAGATTCGTTACATACGCTCCAAATAATTAAACTATTTACATATTAAATATATTTGATCTCAACAAGATTAAATATAGGTTCCCATCAATACAAAAAAAGTTTAAAAATCTTAATATGATAATGAATAGGATATGCTCAATCACATGTTGATCACTACTTCTAGTAAGCATATTTAGATGCATATCCATTGACCATTATGGTATGGCAAATTAGCAGTATATCCTTTATTAAGAGCCTACTCATCCTATAAGATGAAGACAATACTATTAACAAATCGAGACAATCACAATTATAAAAAGTAAGTTCATCAACCATGAAAACAATGTGACGTAAGTATTTGTTTCTTCTAAGTAATTGAAATATTTATCAACAATTGATCTTCACAACTCGGTCTAATAGACGATATAAAAAAGCAATTCCAATATTTCATTACGGAAAAAAAAAAAAAAAAAAACCATAATTACTTAATCCCTAGTCAAACCAAATATTGACAATTCAACCATCGGTTCACTATATCAAAACCATAATTATGTAATTGTCAGTCAAACCAGATATTGCCAATTTAACCACCAATTCACTATATCAATAAGTAATTATTGTGATATTTTACAACCAAAAAAAATCATAACATTTATTTCCATTCTTCAAATCAAAGACAGATTCTTTAGAATAGGTGTAAATTTTGACGTCCATTGACTGTAAAATTACTAAAATTTGACAAATCTGTATTATAGCCATCAGATAATATAAATATCTACCCCAATAAAAGATAAATTTAAAAAAAAAAATCATATAATCAACAATGGATCTACACAACCACAATTAGAAGAGTAAGTATATTGATTGTGAATCTACACAACATAATTACAAAGAGTACATTTGTTGACCGTGAAAATAGGATAACAAATTCACCACATAAGCTCCGAATGATTGAAATATTTACGTTTTTCAAATTTGAACACCAACAATAAAAATAAATCTTCACAATTATAGACCAAAGACACAATATAAAGCACATGTTATAGTATTTCACAATAAAAAATCAATAAACATTCTTTTCCATTCAATAATCGAACGTGAAATTTAATCCATACAAAGTTTGCTTTCAATGTGTTGCTCAACATAGACCGTGAAAAATTACGTGACAAAAATCATTATATATTCTCTAGAGAGTAACATGTTACTTATCTAATGAAGATTGGTCGTGCAATGCACATGTTAATTTTGTGATTGAATTGCAAAGTTATTGTATTCTTACAAATTTTGTGTACATTTATTTTTTGGCCACCCAATGCATTGCTCATGCTAAAGGAAGGAGAAACCCTAAGAGTCCGTTTGATAGAAAGATGGAAAATGGGTGGAAAGAAAATGTTTTACAGGGAAAAGATTTTCCTAGAAATTGTTTTGCTGGGAATTGTAATTAATTGTGTTTGATTAGTATAATTTTCCATGAAAAATATTGAAAGTTTGGTGTCCGTTTGACTTTATTTTTTATGAAAATTGTCCATTAAAGTGATAATGTTTTCTACCATTGGATCTAGAATTTGTTCCAATTGCAAAAAAAAAA
>CAIGRF010306046.1:626-14439 GCA_903798235.1 Fraxinus ornus | reverse complement strand
TTTTTTTTTTTTTTTTTTTTTTTTTTTTTTTTTTTTTTTTTTTTTTTTTTTTTTTTTTTTTTTTTTTTTTTTTTTTTTTTTTTCTGATTTTCTGCTTTTAATTCGTTGTTTCCGTTTTTATTTCCTTTTATTATTTTTGGTACTTTTTCATGAGGTGCATTTGCTAATAAGTGAAGAGAATTAACTGGGACTGTAAAACTTGGGAATTCACATGCATAAAGATACACACAGATACATATATGGGTGTGTATATATATAGAGAGAGAGAAAGTTTTGGTTTTAGGGATTATTTAGTTTGCTGGCATTAAATGCATGGATGTCATTCCGTTATGTTTAATGCAAAAAATTAATTTTTTCCTCGTGTAAATCTGACAAATTTTGTGTAATTCATGTTATTTTAGTGATAAATTTGTTTTGAAATGTCCACCAGGTTGGGTGCAGACTGCAGAGTTCTGGGAGCAAAAGGTTTATGTATGGAGAATTAAGAGAAACTGGAGTTTAGTTATACACACAGGACACTGGAATTGGGTTTATAAGAAATTCTGAGGATATGAACCTGGGGAGAGGATTTTCCATTCCCCGGGATAAGGGAGCCGTTCAGAATGGGGATCCTTGTATTCCTTTGACACCGGAAAAGCCAATTCTACAGAGATCAAGTCACTTACCTGCTGAATTGCAGCCGGGAAGTACAAATTGGCAGGATTTGCTTGGAATTTACACTGGCTTTTTACAGGACGAGACCTGTAATGGGGCTCAACAGAATTTCACTCGTCCTGGATTCATAGGTCAGAATCAAGGGGATTTTATAAATCAAGATGTTGGTCCAATTGAGGAGCTCAGAAGCTTCAATCAAAATACTGGAAATGGTGGTTCCTATATTAAGAATTACACTCCAACTGGACTCCTAGGTCATCAGAATCTAGGGCAACATAGCAATAGAGATATTGATCTGATTGAGAATTTTGAAAGCTTCAATCAAAATTCTAGAAATGTTGGGTCATATATACAACATTCAGGTAATGATATTCCTCAGAAGGTTAATACATTAGTTGAATTACTGGGGACTAAGAATGCTGTGCGTAAGCCCTCTACAAATGAAACAGCAAACAGAAGTTCTGTTATGGCCAAGACTATCCCCAGTCCACATTCTCAAGTCTTAACCAACCGGACAGGGTACAAAAATACTAGTTCTACATTCCAGCAGAACCACACTCTGTATGTAAATCAAGATGGTTGTGGTTACAGCCTACAGCAAATACCAACAGGTTAAGTAAATTATTCTTCAGATAAATTTTTGACAGTTGCAATTTCAGTGCATTTAACTTGTTTTTGCTGATGGCTGCCTAATTCATATTGAAGATACAGATGAAATCATTAGTCTCATTGCTATTAAAAAATAACTGTTATGAAATTTTAAATGATTAAAATGTCTCCTGTATGCAATTTCGAATAATTAAACTTCCATCAAATTTTAGTATTTAGGAAAACCAAATCATTCAGCTAAACTTCAACTGCACAACCGGCATTTTTCATACAACTGTATTACATCTAGGAGAGTAGAAAAGAAGTAACGTATTTCAAAATTCGCGTGTACTGAAAATAAAATAGGTTTATTTACATGTGATTGATGACATATATCCTTCTACTTCCCGTGTTTTGTGCATCCCTGTTTCACGCAATCAACATTAAATCCACTAGGTTTTACTTCCCATGTTTTGTGCATCCTATTTCACATAATCAACGGTATATCTACTAGTTGTAAAATACGGGTTCCGTGTTTCAATCTTCATGTGTATCCACCAAGGAATAGATTCATTTTCATGTGATCGCAGACGTATACCCCTTTACCTTTCAGTTTCAAGCATATCTTTCACGTAATTGGTGACATCACTCTATTTCGAATAATTTTGAAAAAGAAAATGATGTAAATCCCAGTTCCATATTATCATTTATTGCAGATCTTGACATATAATCCATATCCACAGGTGTCAATCTGAAAATGACAAATATCGTTAAATTTTCATGTAAACATTCATATGAACAAATAATATTTTGTTAAAATTTTTATTATGACTGATGATTATGATGCTGCTTGCTGACAGATGGACGGTTGGTTAATTACCGACCCAATTGTAATCTGAACTTACCACCACCAAGGATAGAAGCTGGTGCATCCACAAGTACAGTCGGGCTCTTACAATTAGGGCCAGTAACGCCAGATCAGCAAAACAAATCAAAGAACTTCCAGGCCACTGGAGCACCACATTGGTTGACAGACAAAATCCCAAGTCAAGAAAATGATGATCCAGCAAATGCAATCTTCTCTCAACAACCTAAAATTGCAGAGAAACAATCTAGTCAGTTATTGCAGAAAATTGTGGACGAATATACAGCTATATTGAAATTGCCAAAAGAAAATAGCATTTCTGATAATGGAAGTCATGTAGTCTTATCTCAACCACCTGAAATTGTAGAGAAACAATCTAATCAAATATTGAAGAACACTCTGGCCAAATCTACATTGGAATTGCCTAAGGAAAAGAACGTGTCCGATGATGGGAATCATGGAGGAATTGATCTGAACAAGACACCACAGCAAAAAACACCCAGAAGAAGAAAACACCGACCAAAAGTAGTGGTGGAAGGGAAACCCAGAAGAACACCGAAGCCTGCTACAAAAAATAATAGCCCTGATGGAAATCCTTCAGGAAAAAGGAAGTATGTGCGCAAAAAGGACATCAAAACCTCCACAAGTCCACTGGCTGGTGTAGTAAACGAGGTGGGAGTTTCTAATGTGAACTCAGCAGAAAAATCATGCCGGAGAATGTTAAACTTTGACTTGGAAAATGGAGCAGAAAAACAAAGCTGGAATGGAGCAATTCGAAACCAAGCAGAGATAAATGAAAAGAGAAAGATGCCATTTACTTGGAACTTAGATTCTCACAATGCAGAAGGGCATACAGGATTCAACGCAGAATCTAAATCATTTTCAGTGAGACAACAAACAGAGAATATACACAGTTTTGTCCCTTCTGTACATCACACCCCGCTGCAATTATCGTTGCCACTTCCATCTTCAGCACCACCACCTACAGCAAAGGATCATACATTAAATGTCATAGCAAGGAGTTTGAGTATGCGAAATGCTAATATAAACAAAAGCGGAAGCCCAAGTTGGTACAGTCAGGTGGATCATCAAGTCAGTGGAGTACAACTGTCCCAGTTTTCCATTCAAACACATACCAATGAAACAAAGGTAGATGGAAGACAGCAACAAATGCTGCAGACTGGGACTCAACTTCTGGACGATTTGGTGGATGTCATTGACAGGCGGGGAGCCAAGAGAGAATATTCCCAAACTGAGCTGACACGGCCAGAAACTTATGCACTGATGGGCTCTCAACTATTGTGCCAGAGAGTTTCTAAGACTGGTTATTATGCTAGTGAGAGCAACAAATTATGGCAAGATGATTTAGAAACTAGTAAGAGAAAGAAGGTTGATAATAAATTTCATGTAACCTCATCAAGCACACCTTCCGGCATAACTGTTGAACATTGCTCAAGACAAGTTGAAGGAAGAGGCACAAACAGCTCTACTTTGCACCTGAATGGTGGATTACCATATTCTGTCTTTGAAGGAATGAGCACCTTCAGGAGGCCAAATAATGAAGCCAACAAGGTCCATGATCAGTACATGAACACTGGAAACTTTCAACATGAATTTCAGCAGCAACTTACTTCATCTCAAGCACATTCGCGTGTAGAACAAATGGTGCAGAAGGTCACTTGTCAAGCTAATAAAGCCCAAAGTGGAAACTGCCTAGCTGCAATTCTTTGGAGCCAGGAGTCTTCATCTCAAAGGGGCCATAAAATCATTCGAGGAAATGAAATGATAAATTCTTCTATTCACCTTTCGGTGAAGGAACAGACGGCTAGACTGAAATCATCCGACCAAGCACTCAATATGGAGAAAGTCATCCGTAAAGAGAACAAGACAAGGGGTTACAAAGGTTCCTCCAAAAACATCATATGAACCCATCTATTCGTCAAGTTATTCTGTTAGCATCAACCTAACGTTGTTCTTTAAAAATTTTAAGCAGTTCTTCTGTTTTTTGTGCAGGCTTACTTATAGATGGCAGACGTTTATTTTCAGTTGATGATATTATAGATAGTTTAAAATCTCTGAGCATCAACAGCAGTGGAAAGGAAATTGTTGGGGAGGAGCAAGGTGCACTTGTTCCATATAAACAAGATGGTGCTGTTGTTCCATATGAAAAATTTGATCCAATTAAAAAACGCCGGCCACGACCTAAAGTGGATCTCGATCCGGAGACAAATAGACTGTGGAATCTTTTGATGGGTAAGGAAGGAAGCGAAAGCACAGAAACGACTGACAAGAATAAAGAAAAGTGGTGGGAGGAAGAGAGGAAAGTATTCCGCGGACGAGTAGACTCGTTCATTGCACGAATGCATCTTGTTCAAGGTATTTACTCCCAGACAATGAAATTGTTGGCATCGCGGATACCATGCTTAAGCTAGCCAAATCCCAGATATCAATTTTATTTCATGCATTATTTTTACATGACATGTTAGATAATATTAATCTTTTGATTGAATGTAAATGCACACTCTGCATACACCTTAAATAAGTCCAAATTTTATTATTTTCTTAAGCATGTGAAGATGATACTGTGAAATATATCTTAGGAATCTTAGGAATTAATGATTAGTTTTGTAGTAAGTAAACAATAACAAATACAGCTATTTGTTTACACAAAGTAACAAGTTTTATTATGTGAAAATCATTGTGATTTGAGTGTGAAGGGTGAGAGAATAGGGTAAGTCGGAGAGTGCAAAGCCACAATGTTGCCTGTATTGGTTTTTAGATAGGATTTTGAAGAAAGATAATGGTTGTCTTTAGTGATCAAAACCTGGAAATAATCACTTGTCTCAGTCACGTGTTGTAGCCATAACAATGAACGACAAAAATAATAAGCTTGGTATTATTTGCATTAAACTTGTGCCGGCTACGTGAATCTTTTTTGTTCACTCCCTTCGATGGAGTGAATCTTGTGAAAGGTCCATTGTGCTTAAATCTTTTGTAACGAGATGTCATGTTGACCTTAGACTATTTGTTAAACTCAAATAACATGATTCTTGTGAACATTAAGCCATGACCCACCCATCTAAATCATCCTTCCTTTAACATATCTCTAAATAGAATCACCTCCACTTGATGTATATCCTCATATTTTTTTTCGTTTGATCTATTCTTTTATTTCCACGCATCCATCTTAACATACTCATTTACGTTGTAGTTCATTTTATAGTCATTTTATTATTGAACAATCCAACTCGTAGAATCATAAAAGATAGCTAGTACGGTATCCGTTCATAAAATTTATTTTTAACACAGAGATATATTCGATCATATATAATCCTTATAGTGCTTCTCCTGTTTATTTTAATCACCCTAATCCTATCCATCACATCCTCTTCAAGTCTCAGTTTCTTATTTGCAACCAAATCTTAATACATAAACCAACATTATTTGGAAGATGATCATCTATTGTGACTTTACCATCACTCTTATTCCTAAAAGGATTTTCTGTATACTTTATCTTAATTCTGCCTAATTATTTAGTTTTAATAAAGCGACTTAAATTAGTAAATGCCATAATAATTTTCTAGTTTTATTCTTGCAACTGTAAATTGGGATTCATTTTACTCCAAAACAACCAAAAAGAATCAAATAAGCTTGACTTTACCTCACCGAATGCATGGATTCATGGAAATGTAACCTGGTTGGAAACTTGGAATTTTCAACCTTTGCAGGTGATAGACGATTCTCCAAATGGAAAGGATCAGTTGTTGACTCTGTGGTAGGAGTGTTTCTCACACAGAATGTATCAGATCATCTTTCAAGGTAAAGCAACATTTTTTATAGAACTTTTAAGAGACAAACAAGATGACATAAGCTGATGGTCTCTATATTTTCCCCTTGTGCAGCTCTGCCTTCATGTGCCTTGCAGCCAAATTCCCCCTAAAATCGACAATTATCAGACAATCATGCTATCAAAATGGAGGTAGCCCATCAGTTGAAGAAAATGAGGTTCAAGAAACATGTCCAGATGGCACTATAACTTATGATCACAGCACAATAAGACAGCCAGTGTACAACCACAGCTCTATAACATCCAGTGAATCGTGTCAATACAGAGCCGGAAATGTTATGACAGGAAGAAGAAACTTTACAATGGACAAGCAAAATAGAAGAGCAGAGGAGGACGTCATTTCATCGCAAAGTTCTTCTGAATCTCTTGTTTTCCAAGCAAATGAAGATATCAGATCCAGCTCAGGATCAAATTCAGAAGCTGAAGATCAGATATCAGTGTGTAATTTAGGCAAAAACTGTGGCCCTCTGAATCTTTTTGAACAGGCTGAAAGAATGGCTACATTACAGGAATATCAGCATCAAGTGATGGTACAGTCTTCTGCAAATAAGAAACTCCCTCGATCAGAAAATCCTTTGTACAACCTCCAAAATCAAAGACTGGATGGAAGCAGCAAGGCATATGCTAGTCCAATCACTTCCAGTGTGCTGCATCATCAGAGGCCAATCCCTCCGTCCACTAATTCCTGGTTCGGCATGACGACAGGCTTGGAAGAATGGGAATCAAATTTCCTCGCATCTCCAGGAAAAGAAAGCATAGCTTCTTTGGCTTCAACAGATTTTGAGAATACCAAGACAACAGAGGTAGAAAGAAGTTTTATCACCCAACAGACTGGAAGACCAGATCTAGCAACAAGAGTGGACCATACAATTCAAAACAAGTGCCTTGAACCACAGACTAACACACAATCTGCGTATCAAAGCGGAGAGTGCCAACATTCCACCAACTGCAACAGAGGAAACCACAAGACCATTCTGCAAGAAAGCAACTTCCTATCAGACTGCACAACACCTGCTGAAGCATTCAATGAAAAGCCAAGTGGTAATATCCGTGAAAACCCTGGGTTCACTAGCTAGTCTAGCTTTACTGGACAAAATTTTAATGTACAGGTTCAAATTGTTGCAGATAATTTTCTACACTTGAAGAACAAAATATCTGAACCAGATGCAGCGGGACAAGTAAATTCTTCGACCAAACCAACAAACCAGACAGGTCCCACAATTTCAAATGCAGGAAAGACAAAAGTTGAGAAGGAAAAGAGAGAAGCATGTCATTGGGATGGGTTGAGAAAGCAGGCACAATTGGAGGTGGGTAAAAGAGAAAGAACTGAGGAAACAATGGACTCTTTGGACTATGAATCACTAAGAAAGGCTGATGTTCGTGAGATTTCTGAAACAATCAAAGAAAGGGGAATGAACAACATGCTAGCAGAGCGAATTAAGGTAAGTAGAATGTTTATAAAGTGGACTCCAATAAAACTACCGATAGTCCATTAAAACCTAAAGCCCGGAGTGTAACACTGGTTGGATATTCTACAGGATTTTCTCAATCGACTGGTTGAAGACCATGGAGGAATCGACCTGGAATGGTTGAGAGACGTTCCACCAGAAAAGTCTAAGTAAGTTTCCTAAAAGAAATCTATCCTTTCATGTACCCATCTTTGGAAAGTATGTAATGGAAGGCAAGGACATATCCAATATCTCTGCCATCTCCAAAGTTTCACTCTTTGCCTCTGAGTACATAATGCCTTGCAGAGATTATCTTCTAAGCATACGAGGACTGGGGTTAAAGAGCGTGGAGTGTGTACGCCTCTTAACACTACATAACCTTGCATTCCCTGTAAGGCCATTTGCCTATATAGAAAACTTATACCTAATATCAATAAGCAAAAATAAAAATATTATAATCTTGCCCCAACTATGTGGTTTCTAAGGTTGACACAAATGTTGGACGAATTGCTGTGCGACTCGGGTGGGTGCCTCTGCAACCACTTCCTGAGGAACTCCAGTTGCATCTCCTTGAAATGTAAGTACATGCTAAGCGATCAACAGTTAAGTTTATGAACTACTCTTGATTCTAATCTTGTTTCGTGCAGGTACCCAGTGCTGGAATCCATCCAGAAATATCTTTGGCCTAGGCTCTGTAAGCTGGATCAGAAAACATTGTAATTTCCTCTCTCAGATTGACTCATTACAATTCAAAAATCTCTTATCGTCGACAGTTTAATCAGAAGAAATCTTTTGACATTCCTGAAGAAGTTCTACTGATTTATATATACTATGGAACTGCAGGTATGAGCTACACTATCAAATGATAACATTTGGAAAGGTATGTCTTCACTGAAGCTCACTATCATCCTCAATACGAGGTTCTTAATATGTAGTTTCTTAATCTTGGATACAGGTTTTCTGCACAAAGAAACAACCGAATTGCAATGCATGCCCAATGAGAGGAGAGTGCCGACACTTTGCTAGTGCTTTCGCAAGGTTAGCCTTCTATAATCTTATTTGCCTGTGACATCAGAAATTAATTCACGTATTAGAATGACGATTATACTTCGTTTTACACAGCGCAAGACTTGCCCTACCTGGGCTAGAAGAGAAAAGTATCATTGCATCTACTACTACAACAACTGCCAATGAAAACCCTGGCGTAACGATAAAGCCAATGTCACTACCACAAGTAGGTGACAATTCAGACAGAGGAACTGGGTTGAGTGTCTGTGAACCTATAATTGAGGAACCAACGACGCCAGAACCACTGGTGGAATTGTCAGAAACTGATATTGAAGATGCATTCTATGAGGATACCGATGAAATACCTACAATCAAACTCAATATAGAACAGTTCGCTACAAATTTGCAGAGCTTTATGCAAGAGCAAAACATGGAAACGAAAGAAACTAATTTCTCTAAAGCACTTGTTGCTTTGCGTCCAGAATTCGCTGCAATCCCAACGCCCAAACTGAAAAGCATGAGTAGACTGCGGACGGAGCACCAAGTGTAAGTTTATGCCTTCATATGAAAACTCAATAGGGCATGAAATTCTAAAAGAAACAGTTGTTTATCGAACAAAAAAAGCTTTATAACACACGTGCAAGAAGTTGCTAATTATCAGGGAGTTCCACACTGGCAAAAAACTTGTGATCCTATACGTTGGACCAAGCATCTTGGACTTACAATATAGGCAGCCACCAGATTGTTGAGAAACTAGATTTATATTCTGCTATCATAAAATAGTATTCACTGAAGAAAAGGTAATAATTAATTCATAATTTCTCATTTGTGAGGAATAATGGATACTGGTTCTCAACTCAGGATAAAGATTGAAAAAATAATAGAACCTAGGTACACCTTTAAGGATCAGAGACCTCGCTACATGATGCAAGGCCTCAACACATATCTTAATTTTATTGTCCCTTATGTGAAATTGCAATAAGTTAGTACTCATTTTTGGTGACTGGTTACTCATTTTGCTGCAGCTACGAACTACCAGATGATCATCCACTACTGAAAGGAGTTAGTTATTTATCTTCTCATTTTCAAATTCTATTTTCTTATATGTAATTTGATTCTAACTGGCTAAAAATTATTAAATGTTTAGAGGGAAAAGCGAGAAGCCGATGATCCTAGTCCATACCTTCTTGCTATATGGACCCCAGGTAATCACTGCGTGATTTACAGGGCGATTGATTGCTCTTAATATAGCCAAAATGCCCACAGATGAACAGAAAGCATTCCTCACCGTCATAGTGAAGGGAGGCTGAAAGTATTTATTAATTTCTCCTCATAAACCCCAGCTGAAATCTATTATAACCGGCTGACACTTATCCCAATTTGGCATCGTTTAAACAGGAGAGACGGCAGATTCAATCCAAGCATCTGTAAGTAAATGCAACCATCAAGAATTAGGTGGACTATGTGATAAAAAAATGTGCTTTTCATGCAATAGCATAAGAGAAGAACAAACACAGACAGTCAGAGGCACACTTCTGGTAAGCAATATGTTACGAAAACCATTGGAAGTGAAAACAAATTATTAGATATTAGTAAATCCTTCCCCCATTCTTCCTTCTTTCTGACATACCCACCTCTTTGCAGATTCCATGTAGAACAGCAATGAGAGGGAGTTTCCCGCTGAATGGTACTTACTTCCAAGTCAATGAGGTAACAATAGTAAATTTACAATTTTTGAGCATAGAATCATCGCTCTTTAACATGATATGATCCTCTATTGTGTGTCCACCGTCATCCTATTCCTAGTATAACTAAAAAGAATATTTATGCATCATCTAATTGTATTTAGCAAAGTACCTTTAGATTTCAAAGTGATCATCAGAAGTTTTTTTCCTACAATCTATCCCCTAGCTTATACTTCTCAAAAGCTATCATATAAATATATTGTTAAGTTTCTATAAAATACTATTGTAATGTTAACCACTACAGCTTCTCGTTCTAGACAAATCAATTTCAATCTAACAAAATTCTATTTTTGAATAATTTCAATCGTATAGAGAAACAGGGATTAAGAAGTTCTTATGCAGGTATTTTCGGATCATGAATCTAGCCTAAATCCTATCAGTGTTCCGAGAAATATGCTATGGAGCCTGCCAAGACGTACAGTTTTCTTTGGGACCTCTGTCTCAACCATTTTCAAAGGTACATAATTTCCCATTTTGTCTGACTATTACATAAAAAATGACTTACTGAAGTATACTGGATCTTGCTAGGCTTGACAACTGAAGGTATCCAATACTGCTTCTGGAGAGGTATGAACTGCTTTCTGAATTCAAATTAACTCAAACCTAATATTTGCATCCTTCATTATTGGAAAAACATTTGGCTGCATGTACATTTTATTCAGAAGAGATAGGTTTTTGGATGTCATTCAACTTCGTATTGTAGGATTTGTTTGTGTCCGAGGATTTGAGCAGAAAACACGAGCACCAAGACCTCTGGTGGCCAGATTGCATTACCCTGCAAGCAGAATGGCGAAGAAAAACGAGCAAAAATAAGAGAAGGATTGGAGCTGGGCGAATTGAAAGTTTGAGGACCTAACCAATAACTGTCCACACCAAAAATAAATAAGGGACTGCCGTAGGATTAGAATGCAACAGATTGTTTTACATTCAAGTGCCCACCTCTTCACATGAGTTATAGTTATTTGTAGTTTAGGTGGCAGAGAGAAAAAAATTAAGATATAGAATGAGATTCGATTGACAATGTGTACATCATAGACAGCTCAGATCTTTTTCAAAGTATGTTAATTTGCGGAGCCATTTTTCAATGTCGATAGAGAAAGGTAGAAGTCAAGAAATAGAATTGGGATGTGGTTTCATTGGGATTACATGTATGTATACATTTCTTCTGAGTCTTTTAATAGAAGCCTTTGCGTTTTGTTTTGATATAGCCTATACGTATTTATATGCACAGCAGAATGACAGGAAAAACAGGAATGCTAAATAAACTCCTTAATGATGAAAAGTGAAATAACTTGTTTTATAACGTACCTTATAACCAGATAAAACACGTTTTATATGCTTAAAAATAGCTTTAAAGCTACCTTCGTGAAAATATTTAGAGATGTACCTACTGAAAAGTAACTTTAAGTTACTTTATCACCCTTAACGTGCTCTACGTATTCATGAAAACAGAAAACATGGCATCTTCTATGTTCATTGCAAGCAAAACAAGTGTTGAAATGAAATTATCACTTCCTTAGAGGTGAGAGTTAAATTTTTGTACTTCACTTCTAATTGATCAACAAACCAAACTTTGAGGGAATAGAAAATGAGGACTGGTATCTGTGTAATTCAAATTGATCAACACAATCTACCACAATCAACAAGAATAACCATACATGGGAAAACAACAAAAACTTCGATATCTAACAAGAAAATCCATTATCCAAATTATAAAATATTCAGTGAGGGAAAAAAACAGAAAATTTTATCTGCGATGAACATACCCCTAGAATTTGTATATGCATTTCCCCTTCCAATCATAAAGCATACTGGCTTCCTTTAGCGCCATGCTGTGACGTTATTTTACTTTTACACGAGAATCCTGTACAAAGTTGTAACAGGAAAAAACACCCAAGTATTTTTACCAGGGAAATTATAATGAGATAATAAAAAATATCACCCATCCTTTTTCGTTACGATTTTATGAAATACCCGCCACAATATATTGCATTTATTCAAATCCTGTGATACAGTTGCCATATACTGTGTGTAAAACGCTTATCATAGTATCCTCACAGTATTTAGCAAAGAATGAAAAACGCAGATAAATCTATTCAGAATTCTCTGATAAATACTCAAAACCAAAGTTCAGATTCTTCTATAATAAAAACACATAAATAAAGTTGGGGATGACAAAAAATGATTAACATTATATATTTCAATCAAATTGCATCGGATTCAAGTGAAGATTTACAGTACCTGTATGCGTTGAGATGGGGAACCGAAAGGGCGAAGAGGCGCGCAAAAGTTTTGCCTCCATATATTTGAGAGTTTGCCGCCTCGTTCTAAAACTTTTTTTTATTTTTTTTGGCCTTTTTCCTTCTTGGGTTAGGGAGGTAAAAGAGATATTTACAAAACAATGTTGTGTGTAATATTAGCCATGTTTGGCTCCCCATTATTTGTTATTATAATTTTTTAAATAGTGTTTTTTTCTTTTATGAATTATGGTTAAAAATAAAGTAAAAGTTTTGAGTTTACGTAAAATATTATTTATTGAAGAATGTGTTGATAGAAAAGAAAGAAAAATGGATTATAATTTTAATGGGCCACCGGTGGCTTTTTGTAACAACTAACTAGTACGAAAGAATGTGCCCCGATCAAAATATTCAGCAAGTGGAATGGGAATTATTAAAAAAAATAAAGTTTAATTCGAATTATTTTTTAAAGATATTTGTGCCCACGTGATAGGGGTGTAAATTTGTCGTGGTGTGGTGTGGTGTGGTGTGGCGTGGCTCAGCTCGGGAAAATATCGAGTCAACCCGACTTGTGGCTCGAAAGAATCGAGGGACATCAGCTCAATCCCAAGTTAGCTAGTGTCACGGACCATTTTCGGCCCATAACGAGTCGAGAATTAAAAAAAATAAATGAAAAGATAGCACTACTGCCGTGTGCAGGCAGCTAAGTAGTTGACTGGGACAAAAAAAGCCCAAACCATTTTTATTCTAGCCAGGCTCGAGTTTTGTCTCACGAACTAGCTCGACTCGATTCGTTGATGTCCCTACCAAGTGATAAATGAGTAAAAATGTCGTGTTGAAAATTCATATTAATAGTGCTAAGGTGTCAATTGGGGAGATTTTATTTGGAAACAAAGTTTACTTCAACGAAAAATTGAGAGTTTTGTTGAGTTATTTGGAATGGCAATGGAACGGGACGAATCCGATCCTTGTAGAATCTAACTTGATCGGGATATGAATTTCCCACTTAACTAAGTTAGCGAGATGGGATGGGCAAATAAATTTTACGCAATTTCAAGAAGACCCGAGAACTCAGATTATGATCCCACCCTATTTAACTTTTATTTATATAAAAAAATTACCGAACAACAAAAGAAAAGGACTAAATGTAAGAATGAGGGCCTGTTTGGTTAGAATTCTTCAATTCTCCAGTAAATAAATTCTCATTTTTCAATCACACATTTTTCAATAAAATAATATTTTACATCACATCAATAAATATTTCTTCTTTTTCAACCACACATTTCCCATCATATCACTATTCAAAATCAATTCTTCCTCCAAAAAATCTAAATCAAACAAGCTCTGAGTGTACAAAAGGCTTAGACACGATATAGCCCCTATTTGAAAATCATTAAAATGAGTTTTTTTTTTTTTTTTTT
>CAIGRF010306040.1:0-19952 GCA_903798235.1 Fraxinus ornus | reverse complement strand
TGCCAAAATCAAGATGTTTCAATCCTTCAATTCCACAGCAATACAAAGGAAAAATAGTCAACATACTAATCAACCCATACTAATCAACCACTACATCCGGTCTTGTTTACCAAACATTTTGTTCCAAAAATTTACTTATTGCGGATTGTCACTGTCAGAGATATTTTGATTTCTTGTTCGTCTTTCAGCCGGACTTCAGATTCGAACATACGGAAGATATTGTCAATTTCAGTACGGCTAACATCACTCGATTCTCCAATTTCGCACCACTCCCAAAATCCGCATTTGAGACTGCAACTTTTGAACAATTTTCCTTTGTTTGGGGTATCCCTTTCAACCTCAAAACACTTTTGAAAACCTTTATTGCACTCCGGGCATCGGTATTTTGTCGGGCATTGGGCAAAGAAATGGCCCTTACGCCTGCAACTGTGGCATACCCCTGAATTCTTTCCACCCATTCGACTACTGGAATCTACCAAACACCAAAACCAAAAATTCAAATCTCAGTTTTGTAATTATGGTCATTGTTTCTCAAATTCTGTAACAAAACCCACATGAAATATTTTAAAACCTCCAAATAATAACTACAGCAATGATACACCTTTCGATACTGTGATGACTTCGACGGATTTCGCAGAGTTGTCGGACGGGAGTCGACGATAGAACGAAAATGGGGAGTGGAGCGCCGGAGAGTAGGGCAGGTGTTTGATTTTGGGAAAAATGGGAGAGAAGTAATTTTCAGACGGACAGCTTACGGAACGCCATGAACGATGGCATCTTATAGAATGTCGGATAACTTCTACTAATTTTTAGACATGCCGGTGAAGAGATCTGGAGAGATGACTGAAAGGGAATAGTGTTTCGATTTTGGGGGAAATGGGAGAAAACTGAAGAGTATGTTTCCTTCGTGTTTGGGGTTGGGGGAAACGAAATGAGCCGGTTTCGTTTTCCTTTTCCAAAGTTTTATTCTTTTTTTTTTTTTAACAAAGGCTACGTCAATTTGTGAACCAATGTTGTCAAACACCATTGTACGTCTAGCGGGGTTGAAAGTGTAAAGAAAGTGCAAGGGTGTGTAGCATGATTATAACAAAATATAAAGTTTGTCATTCATGTCACAGCCGAGTCACCTTATCATCCTGTAATCTCATAAAGACGCCATGAATATTCGACAGAGAGGAAAAGAGAAAACAGATGAATTGCTATAATTTCTCTCCTAATTAATCAATAAAATTCCAATTACACAATAAATGTTCAGCAAAAGTATTTGTATATAGATATATATACGTATACATTATAGTAATCTGGAATTGCAGTTGAAACCCTAGGATTTGAACTCCGCTATATGTAAATAAGTGAAATTGGATGGGATCGGTTGAATAGATCTGATTCATTTTTTTTTTTGTATTTTTTTGGGTAGAAATTGTTTGGTGAAATTTCTGCATGAAAATAGTAGTGGGAGAGGAATTGGAGACAGACTAGAGATAAAGAATTTCATAGGTTTGTTGGCGCAACATGTCTGCCGTAGTGTGCGGAAAGAGATCGAACATCTTCGAGGAATCGCCGTCATCGCCGCCTGTGTCAAAGAGAATCCGTTGTTCTTCATCTTCCTCTCCCGGTCGAACCCGCTCTCCTCCGAGGTCTGCCGCTTCCAATTTCTTCATCTCCCATTCGTCTTCACCGCTCGATTATCTCGTTGCTCTCTTTCCTGATATGGAAAAGCAGGTTTTTCTTTTTCATTTTAGCTCTGTTATTGGTTTTTGCTCGGTTTTCAATTTATTTTGTTTTATTTTATGAGCAAAATTGTTACTTTTTTGTTGGATTATTGAAATGGGATTGCGTCATGTTTGATATCAGTGGTAATTCTCATACGGGATAAGAACAGTTTTCTTATGATTTGCATTTTTTATGTGATGATTGTTGACAATTGAGTTGTTATTTTAATTCAGGATGGTGCACGCATTCCATTCTTTGGATAGTATTTGATGTTAAGTATTGAAAATTTTACGCACTTCCTGGGCTTATAGATGACAAATCCTATTATGGTTTTATTAGATCACATGTCAATGTTAAACTTGATGTGGAGCTTTCTTAAAGTATGCAAAGCCAATGTTCATCGTGCTGTATTTAATAAATGATGTATATGTAACATCTGAATTCACTTCCAATTTGTCATTTTCCAGGGTCCTAACTGGTAAGTCTAATCACGTTGTGCTGTTATACGAGGAAAATGGAAGAATTGGAATATACGATGCATTGCCTTGATTTCTGATTTATCAAGCTTGCTATCTTTATCACGAATCTTTCTCCTCCATGCCCGCAACACGTCCTCCATACTTCTAGACAACACCCAATCTATATGTTGAGAAACCAGAATATTATTCCATATCCAACGAACACCGTCACAATAAATGAACAAGTGGTCATGCGTTTTCCCAGCCCTCCTACACATATGGCACCAATCGATTACATAAAAGTCTTTTTTACGGAGGTTATCCATCGTTAATGTCTGTCCCCTCACAACCGTTTACAGTAGAAATGTCACCTGTGGAGGCAGTTTACATTGTCACACCATCTTCCAAGGGAATGAAATCTCCATAGGTTCCAAAAGAGGTTTAAAATAATAGCGAACTGAAAAAACACCATTCCGTGCCAACCTCCATCGGCTACGATCATCCTCTCCAACCCGAATATTCGCCTCATACAAATAGGTTAAGAACAGTGCATAATCATCTAATTCTCAATCCTGCAAATCCCTCTTAAAGGTAATATTCCAACTGTAACTCCCATTGTGAATGGTTAAAACGTCCTTCACCATAGCAGAGGACTCAATAGAAATGCGATTCAGGGAAGGAAATCTCACATGTAGCGGTATATCTCCACACCAACAGTCATCCCAAAATCTGATATTATTTCTATTACCCACCACAAAAGTCAATCTGTCTCGAAGGTCGCTCCAACCACGTCGAATATACCTCCACAAACTCACCCCGAAATATCCACGACCCTCACCCGAACACCATCCCCAAATGAAGCTAGGATTTTCTTCTTTATATGTTGTAATTGACTCCTCCAGGCTCTCCCCTCTTTTTCTGTTGCTGTATTTTGGAGAGGAGAGGATGGATAGAGGGAAAGAAGGAAAGGCAGACAAAACGAATTAATTTCTATATTATTATTTTACACTTCTCCAATTTTTTCGAAAATAATGGGAGAAGAAATAGAATAATATGTAGAAAAGGAAAAACGAAAGAATAATAGTTAAATGAATATTCTTTTTTTGATGTGTACATCAAAGGTTGGAGGAATTTAAATAGGTTCTTGATGAGAACCACGTAGCAATAGTAGTTACACAATCGACAACGAGATTAGCACAAATCCAAGAAAGCCAACTAATCTAGGTTTTGGATTCGACCCAAGATTTATGAACCAAACAACCAACACAATCGCCGACAATATGTTGACCTCTTAATCACACGCGTAATGAATCTAGCCCAGTAGTTTGAACGCCATAAGAATTCGATTCTTGATAAGTTCGAAGTTTGCTCAATGAAGAACAAAGTTGANAACTATTAAAATTCGTAATATAATAGAATTCTATCATAATATGGAAAAATTGCAAAAAAAGAAAATTCTGGTAAATTTTATCCCTATGCGGTCGCATAGGCCTTCAAAAATGACCTCTCGCTGCGGTATGGCACCATGCGACTGCATGGTGTATTGCACTATGCAATCGCATAGTGCAACTTGAAGGCCACGTCTTCGTCTGCTTGTATTGAGTTCTTCCAATCCGATTTCGGCCTCGACCCTAACATGAAGCTTGTTCCATTCTTCGTAACGATCGCCATATTGTCAACCACAGCTTAAACGAGCAATGCCATAGCCTCTTTCACCCGTTTTGTTCTCGATCGCGTCATCGGCCCTTCTTCGACGATCAACGGATCATTTCCCGGACTTATCCTCGTCGCAACGGCACCTTGGATCACATCAATTCTTCTCTCCTTAGTTTTTTCCATTAAATCCATACAAAATATACTTCGCAAAAGAAATAGAGATGTAACATATGAAGATGTATATGGAAAACTGAATGTTCTCGACGATTAAAATATAATAAATTGTCCTCCATATAAGGAAAATATTAAGTCATACTTCCACCATTGATGTTATTTGCCTAAAATTAACTCCAGTTCTTGTTGAAGTAGATCAATGTGCTTTGTGCAAAAGCATGGACCTAGATTCTTATCCCTGGATGTGGTTAGTGATAACAATGGCTGTTTAACATGCTTTTGAAAGATAAATATTAGAGCAATCCAATTAATCTGATAAAATATACTCATTTCAATGATTGGTTGGTTTTCATTAGTGAAGAAAGCTACAGTCTCATGAATGTTTGAAATTTGCAATTCATCATTGCATGTGCACAACAATGTGGATGCTTGACGGTTTGTGCAACACAAGCTCCACTCAGTTAAATGTGTAAAGCAAGCATTTGTCCTGCTATTGAGTTCCGGCTTATGAGTGATCCTGCGTGCCAGTTGCAACACGGTTTCTAATATTGTTGAATGCTTTCGTTAATTCGCAATGCATATTATTTTTTTTCACATTTCAGTATTTTACTTGTTTTCGGAGGAAATAGATGGTCTTTGATTCGGCGACATAAGTTTATATCCTAAAGTGACTGAGCCAGAGATTCAATTTTGTGTATGATATACTATATAACAATGTTGAAATGAAGAAGGGAATTTTTTTTATCTTGTTTCTTCTCATTTTATTGGGGGAAGATCTTCATTCTTGCGCACTGTGTGGAAGGAAAGAAAAGGTAGGACCTAATTAGTTGTGAGGGGCTGGAAGGGAATGAAAGGAAGCCAATATAGTATTCTAATGATACATTTTTCTGCTTTATAAGCATTCCCTTCCCTTCCCCTCCATCAATCTCAATACAAATAGAGTTTTTCTTTTCTTTTCCCTTTATTTCTTTATTCAGAGTTTATGCAAGCATGCTATCGTTTGCTCAACTTGGTTGACATATGTATCTTTAAAAACTTTTATACATTTTCATTATGTACAATTAGAGTTGGTTGTAATCATTTCTATGAAATAAGATATCTTCTGTTAATTTTCAGCATGTGTTTTACTTCATTTCACTTAAGTCGGAGACTCTAAATTCATTTCGGGAACACAAGTTGGTCAAGCACTTACGAAGTATTATAAAAAATGTGAATTTACTCAATTGTCTCTGACTTGTAACTGTAAACTAATAGAACTATACAATGTTTAATGATTTTTAAATAAAGTAAGAAGGTTGGATACTGCCGAACATCATCATAGCAAAGATTCTGCAGACTTTTATTTGAGGAGAAATGTTTATTAGGAAAGAATTTCTTTTAATGACTAATTGAACATGTTACATACTATTTGCATATAACAACTGTGTATTTAAATGGATTTCCATATGTAAGCAACACAATTTGCATGGTTTGGAGAGGACAGGAGTGTCTCCTATGACTTCTTGCCCATTGCTCCACCCTGCACTGCACCTCTTATTTTTACTTGTGAAGAATGACATACAAGATTGCCGCTTGTGCGTAACTGATGTTTGATTCTGAACATAAGAGTGAGGATGGATTTAACTTTTAACATCACACCATGCATTCTTTTCAAAAATAAAAATGCATGATAAAAAAATTAAGCTGCCAAGTAGCATGTGTTGGTACTTTCCATGATAAATTATGCACTAAGCGTTGCTCTGTCCGGCTCAAAATGATTTTTTGGCCTGGTACAATTTTACATCAATCTATTGATCATTTGCAGTTATTATTCCTAATCACTTGAGAATTTGAATGACACACACTTGGAAATTGGTATAGGATGCTAATTTTTCAAGAATTTGTGAAACCTAAATATATAAAGATTAATAAACACCTCTTTAGAAGTTGACTAAACTTAAAAAAGTCAACCAATGACAAGCAGTGCAAGAAAAAATATAACAATTAACAATACCTCATTGTCATGCTATTACATGAAGTAAGTTTTAATTTTACACTTAATGTCAGTAGTTATTACCTTTACCTAACTTGAGGTTTGTATTTCACGAATTTCTTCCATATTAAAAATGTTTTACGAACATCTTTTAGTATTTATTGATTTTGTGCTATTGAGGTTGACCAGAGGTAAATGTCATAAATGGGATATTTCATCACTTACCTAATTTCCGGTGTGCGTTACTGCTTGTACAAACTGACATAATGGCAGAAAGTAAAGAAAATTCTATATTTATTCATTCTTCGTTCCACTTTAGTTGTTTGATATCTGTGTGATTGCTCTGTTTTCGCATCAATCTTTTACCATTTCGGTTGTTTCTCATAATCATCGTGGTCTGATACACTTTAAGAGTATGGTATGTGTTAATTTTTGTCAGTTTTTTTTTTCAATATTCTGCTCTCTCTGTGTACCATGGTGATTGATGATCTTGGTTGTGCACATGTTTCCATAGGTAGATAAAAGATCTCATGAACATATAACCTTTGCTTGTACTGTTAGACTAATCAATCCAGGACATTGCTGTTAATTTTTAGGTTCTAGAGAAATCCCTTCAAGATTCTGGTGATGATTTGGATTCTGCTATAAAAAGGCTTAACGAGCTTCGTTTAGGTACTGCTGAAATCAAACTTGGTGTTACCCAGGGAATTGATGCCCAATTTTCAGCTCAAGGTGCTTCAATCTGTAGCTTTATTATCTGATACATCTGTTTGTGGGGATTTACTAATTTGAGATGCTTCTGTATGTGTATACTATGAGAAATGGTTTAAGGATACTTGTGATTCCTTGTAAAACCTGTTAAATCTGAAATTATCTGAAAGATGTGGATGCACTAGTCATCATATCTAAAGCTTTGAAATTTCTTTCGTAGATTTGATATTACACTTAAAGATCTCTTTGCCAGAGTCATTTATTGACCACAGACCCCAGCTCTCTCTCTCCCATCTCTATCTCAACTCAGCCGATGTAATTATTTTTATAGTTGAACGTCGTGCAGGCACATTCCCTTCATATATTAGCTTCTTCCTTATTCCTGTTAACCGATTTGTAATAGGCCCATTCACATGAATTCTGGCAGACCTGGCCTTTGGGGAGTTCTGTTTAGAAATACTGTACTTAAATGTCTTTTATGATATTTTCACCTCATATGTTTGTCTCACCTTTTATAGAAGTACTAGTAGTACAGTCACACATGAAGGGCCCTGTGATCTTTATTTTGATAGTAGTTACTTGTATATTGCTCTTTTGCCATGCTTGGCATGTCACATACTTTTTTTTTCATTTTTTGTTATTATCTCATGCCACATTATTTCCTGTATAGATATGACTTTTAAGATTTATGTCCTATCATAGGTATGTTATTGCTCATGTAATTAGAGAATGCAAACTGTAAACTGCTAACTAAGATTCTCAATGGCTTTTTAGAATGGAGATTTGGTGCAAGTTGTGAACATTTTTTAAATTCTATACTTCATATCCTCTAGTGGTGCCTTTGGATCATTATTGTAATGCCCTTAAAGCTTGTTCCTTGTTAGTCTTAAGGTCACGGTAATAAGAGAAGGATATAGAATTTAATATGCTTCTTCTTCGAAGAAATTATTTTAACCTTTACTACTCCCACTTGGGTCTACAAGTTGGGCTGTTTAAGAGCTTGTTTGGTAGAGATTTTTTGGAGGAAGAATTGATTTTGAATAGTGATATGATGGGAAATGTGTGGTTGAAAAAGAAGAAAAAATTATTGATGTGATGGAAAATATTATTTTATTGAAGAATGTGTGGTTGAAAATGAGAATTGATTTACTGTAGAATGGGAGAATCCGTACCAAACAGGCCCTAAATTATGTCGCTTGCAGTAAGACTTCATTTTTCCTCATTCCAGATAGTAAATAATTCTCAAAATATACAGTGTGAAGCAACACTTTATCTTCTGTCCCTTTACTCTTAAGTCTTCGGAGAAACTTGAAAAATTACATCAAACAAAGCTTTGTTCCCACTATATTTGGGCTTGGTGGAGAAACTGGAAAAAGAAAAAAGAAAAATCCCCTGTTCATCCTAGAAAAAGAAGGTAAAGTACTAACAATACCTAGTAAGGTTTATGTTGAATGGGTATATACTCCCCTCATGTCTGTTTAAAAGGAAAACTAGTGTTTTAGGCTGGCAAACTAATTAAAAGATTAACCCCCATAAGCAAGTATTAAATAGAAACCCCTAAACTATACTTAAAAGAATTATATGTTTAAAAAAAAAAAAAAAAAATTGACTGTTCTTTATTTTGTCATAATACGTAGTTAATTATTATGATAAAAAAAATTAAAATTAAATTATTATCTATAAACAAGTTAGCTTGGGGAGAGCCTACATTCTTTTCTGAAATTATAAAAAATCTTGATAGTTAGTTGAATTAGTTAATTTATTATAATATGATATGACTGTGATTGCTGATTTGGCATTTGGTTACGATAATTGAAAGAAAACAGCACCTGCACTTTAACCTGCATTTATTGATAAAATGCAACTCTCTTTGAATTTTATCATTTGCATACTTATTTGGGGTGTGTAATATTCATTTTATTGAACTTTGTACAAACAGAAATGCTTTAAGTACATCTATACGATTATTAGGGGAATTGGATTTTTGTCTATTTCTCTTTTCCTTCAAGGTGGAATCTGCTAATTAGTTTTCTAGTTGTTGGACATCTTTTCTTTTGACAGAATGCTATTTTAATTATTTGATTTCAAGTATCTTGATTCTTGACAAAAGGTCTTGCGAATTTGATGATTAACGGAGTTATTAATTGATTCCATTGCTCATGGATCTTTTCGACGCATGTTTCTATTGATTTTCACAATCAGTAGAAGCTGCAAGAAATAAATATTTTTAAGTTCCTTTGATAAATATCCCAGTAGACAAGCAATCTCATCTTCAAGGATCTAGCATTTTGTAAATGGCTATAATTTCTTTATATTTATATCAAGTTGATATTCTTCCGTGGAGGAATTACACCCACCCACACACACATATACCCTACAATGGTTTTATTGTGTTTACATAGTGCTCATTAACTTTGCATTTAATAATGCATTTAATTTTCGATAAAGGCAGGGAGCACCCTAGGATTGAAAAATTGAGCTACACCCTAAAGTATAGGCTAAAAATATTTTTTGTCGTTTCACTTCATAAGATTGGCTTAAATATAATTTTATTACACAAAATTAGCTCAAAAAAACTTAGCCCACCCCGAAAGCCCTACATTTCTAGTTTACCCCTGGGGTTCATTTGTGATCGTTCCTATGTTATTTTTCTTGAACTTGGAAATGGGTGCCGAATACGAGTGTCTGGTTCGTTAAAAGTGTGCCATTTTACATTTAAAATGAAGATCTACATGCAATAGCCAATTCTATACCGTAGAAGGGTGCTTGTGGCATATGAATGATTACTGAAGTTTTCCTTTAAAGTTTACATTTTTGAAATCCTTTCATAAGATGAATGATGGGCTAAGATAATTTTATTTTAGATGCCTCTGTCGTTTCCTAAGAGATTTCTTTGAAGGACTATTCAGATTTTTTAACTCAACATTTGCGAGTTGGTAGAGATTCTACCTATAAAATTATTAGTTTAGGCCCTTATATATTGCAAACTTCTCTTACCTACATGATCTTTTCTGAATAGTGAGTGATGGGAAGAAATTAATTGTTTACTCATTCAATCACAAAAGATATGATTGTGTTAAATAGAACCTTGAATATGAAGTTGCAGTGGGATAGCCACAGGTGTGCTATCATGACTTTGGAACTACAGTCATATAATTGTTAGAAGCAAACTGCTGCCCAAAAGATCACAGTTTCTAGATTTATGGGTGTATTTATATTATTTTTAAGGCTAGATGATTGTTTAATTTACAATCTTCATCTGTGTGACCAAGGGCAATGGGTTTCTTTTAAAGAACTAATGCTAGGCCTCTTGGATAACTCTGTTTTTGATTTGAAGAGGTCTGCAGTAGTTGAAAACGAAGTCATGGAATTAAACTGCTTGCTGCTTATCTCCTTCTTACCAATCAATCACATTTCTTCTCACTCATTTGTTGTTTATCTGGTTGTTTCATAGTTCTGTGGTTTTTCTTTTTTTAGAAGACAATTCTTGATACAGTCAATTATAATCATGAGATGCTGTTGCAGTCTTTTCACGGTCAATTATAAACATGAAACATGAAACGTTGTTGCAGTCAATGATGCTATGCTGTAATGCAGATACAGCGGCAAATATTGGTGAGAGTTCTGGAGAGGAACCATCCGCTGGATGCAATCTCCCCTTGGATGGTGCAGAGTGGGTGGACCTCTTGGTTAGAGAAGTAATAAATTCTTCAAATGTAGAGGATGCTAAGATGCGCGTGTCACGAGCACTTGAATTACTGGAGAAGTCCATTTTTGCACATGCAACTGCATCTGCCCAAAATATGCAGAAGGTGTGTTCTTTTATGTTAGTGGTTGCTCATTTAGCTTGTGTGCTGAATCCTATATTTGCTTTAATTGTTGGTATTATAGACAATGTTTTTTCTTTTTCTTATCTAATACTATCCAACTTACAAACACGCCAATACTGTTCTTCTACTACTTTCTTTGATTTTCTTTAGTGTCATGTTTATAGGAGAACATGATGCTAAAGCAACAGCTGGAAGCACTTATACAGGAAAACACCATTTTAAAGCGAGCAGTTTCCATTCAGCATGAGCGCCAGAAAGAGCTTGAGGAAAGAGGCCAGGAGTTGCATCAGTTGAAGCAGCTGGTTTCTCAATACCAGGAGCAGCTGAGAACTCTTGAGGTCAGATTCACAAACTAAAAGTCTTAGGGCATGTATACTCTAGGTTATATCATTCCTTGCTCTAATCATAGTAAAAAGGTGAACTGGACTAAACTGAACTTGCACCTAAACCATGGTTCAGAGAGGTTTTTTCATCTTAAAAAAGTCAAACTCCAAGTGAACTCCTTTCCCCTCAAGAAGTGTTAATTCCTATCTTCAGATGGTAATATTTCTCAGAGCAATGGAGTTTCAAATACTGATCCTTTTATTCTCAAAGGAGAATGGAAGTAATCATAATTTCAACATTTTCTATTGACTACTTCTGGCACTTTACACTGCTCGCACTTTATTATGTTCACCAATACCTGAATGCTAAAATCTGTCATCACAAGAATTCTCTGTTGAATATTCCCGTGCGATAATCACCGTTTATCATTTCATCAGGTCAATAATTATGCTCTGGCAATGCACCTCAAGCAGGCTCAGCAGAGCAACTCGGTACCTGGGCGTTTTCACCCTGATGTGTTTTAGTCAATCTTTTCATGTGTTATGTATCTGCCGTCTGCGTGTTGAGTACAATCAAACGTAAGAAAATCCTAAACGGTCTTTACTAGTTCACCTCTTTAGTTGGAATATCTAATGTGGATGATAATAGACTGTTTGTGCGTGCTGATTGGTAGTCAAAGACATGTTTGAACTATCTTTTAGTTCTATTTGCTTCATTAATAAAGGATTTTATGCTTATAGCAGGAGACATTAATAGTTTCTTGTGCCTTAACATAGGCATTCCTTTATCTTCTTTTCCTAGCTTGCTAGCAACATTTTTCCATTGCAAAATGGAAGGTATGCGTTACTCTAGCATGATTAGTGTTACAAGCAACTAGGCGTCGTGTGTTGTAGAGAATGGTCGTGTTGAAGAAGATATGAATCTCGTAGTCGATTTGAAAAAGTTTTCAGATTGTCGTAAAAGCTTATTCATTCATTGAAAAAAAAAAAAACTATTTCTTAGTAATATTGATGAAGTCACCATTGATTCGATAGCAGGTTGCCTGATTTAATGTTTTTTTATGGTAGCATCAAGTCATCAAGATTCATACTTCCAAAAATTATTGAACAGAAAAATTAAAGTCAACTCTGCCATTATAATCTTTTATAATCCAAACACTGAATCTAGATTTAAGATCTATAAATACCAATAATAAAATAACTACAAGTTAAATCGAGGATATTTGGTTCACAGTAAAAAGAGTAAAGTCAAGTCGTGTCAAATACTGTGTATCAAATATCCTGAATGTCTAAAACTATGACCTTGAATCCCACATCAAAGATGAATCAACACATTTAAGTGCATTACCCTTCAATGGGAACAAAATGCATTACAGAACTTTTAATAACAGATCGATAAACAATGACGTGTTTATGTGAAGTAATTTTTTTTCTAATGTATACAGCTTTGTAAGATCAGAATCTTCACTTCGGTACCTTGAACTGCACTTGAAAACTCAACTCGCAACTTTATTGCGTGATCATGTCTAGTCATGTCGAGTCGAGTCAAGCACACGGTTTAAGAAAGTGAAACAAGCCTTGTACCAGTTTTCATCATTTTCTTGAACTCGACAAAATTAACCATGCCATCTCCATCTATGTCAACCTTCCTAATCATCTCCTTGCAATATTCTGACTCATTACCTTCGGTAAACCCTAAAGAAGACAACACTAAACCTAATTCTTCCACTGTTATCACCCCATCTCTATTTCCATCAAATACATCAAAAGCCTCTTTCCAATCCCAAATCTCTCTTTCTTCCTCTTCATCTTCATCTTCATCTTCATCTTCATCTTCGTCTCTACTCGACTTTGGGTCGAAAAGCTTGCAGAACTCGTCGAAATCAATCAAACCATCTCCATTTGAATCAATCTTTTCAACCATATCTACAACATCTTTCTCTGTAGCAGAAATTCCAATACTTGTGAGTGATTCTTCGAGCTCTTTCTTCGTTATAAACCCATCATGGTTCTTGTCAAAGGTAGCAAAGACATTTTTGAGCTCAATCTTATTGCTTGTTGTACAACTCTTGAGCTTGTTTTCAGACATGGATCTCCTATTGGTTGAAGGAGTTTTGTGAAGGAAAAATTGGATATTCCATGCAAAAAATTTCTTTCTTGTGGGGTTGGAAACGGTACAGATTAGGCCAATGATGAAGAGAAGAAGAAATAATAGTAACATGGTCATTGACATCATCGTCTTCTGCTACTTTGATTTAGCAGAGAATAATGTTATGAAATGAAATGAATGAAAGGCCAAAAGAAAAAAAGATTTCCTTTAGAGGAAAGTCTGGATATAAAGGGCAAAAATGTAGAATGAAAAGAAAGTTGTAGAGGCTGATCCCATAAAGTGGGTGAAAATGGTAGGCACTGGACAAGAAAACATAGGTAAAAATTTCACACGTCGCGTCTTTGATTTACAAAATACACACTCCGTCCCATAAATATAGTTTTGCTTCTTTTTTTTTATTCGTTGTCCCAAATTATAAGTCATTTTTTTTTTGTTGAGTTTAAATTGATTTCTTAGTTTTTTAATGTACCCCTATTTAATGTGTCATGTACTTATCAACAAATATGAAATATTCTTATTTAAATAATTATTTAATATAAGGATATATTAGAAAAAAATATAAAAATATATATTTTTAATTATATTAATTACATTTTCTTAATTGGTGTGAAAATGGGAACGAGCCTATCTTTGTGAGACTGAGGGAGTAATTCTTTTTAGATATGGTGAACGGATGCTTGTTTGATTTATTAATGGTAGTCAATAGAAAATTGAGGTATCGATCTAGATTACAAATTTCTAGTTCGTGTCCCATCGTGACACGAAATTTAAAACAATATTTATTATATTAATCCTCATTATTTGGAGATTTAAGTCAAATATTAAAGTTTGTAATTGGATTAAACCTTTAATAACTTCGTTTTGATGGCCTATTCAACTGCAAAACATAAATAAATTCAACAAATATATATTATAACTTGCATATGATTTAAAACTAATTTATGAAGATGATCGATGCAAGAGTTTTGACTCTTCGTCTGCACGATGATTTATATTATAACTATCATTCTAGTGGCATTTTCAAAAATAATAAAATGAAAATTTCCACTTTTACTGCTAATCGTCACCCAATTTTTTTAAATTATACATGAATCATGCATTTGATGAAAAAATAAATTTGGTCTTCACGTTAAGTGTGTGTCAAAGACATAATTTAAATAAATAAACTTATCGTTCTCTTACAACAAAAGCTTTCTTACTAGTAACATGTTATATTAAACTGTGTGGATAGTTTTAGGCTGATGTCCCCTCGAAGATGAATGTGGAATTCATTAGTGAAATTAATTTAATTTTATATACATTATTTATTTATGGGTATTAGCTGTTTCATTGTTATATGTGATGTAATATGAAATATTTATTTTGAAAACATTGTTGGAAAATCGTGCAATTAATTTATGAACCCTAGACCGAGAGTAATGGTTTTCATGTACTGTCTTGTAAATCCAAATTAGATCTAGACGTTAGAAATAATAAATTATACGACCCACAAATTTTCAATCACACATTTCATCAACTTTTATCAAAATTTACTAAAACTCTGATTTTATTCCCCACCAGATTAGGGTATGCACTTATTTAGCTGCTCTATTTGTGTCATTAGACAAAGAAGAGGTGCAATGTAATTCGTACATGTATTGAACATGGTTTAATAAGTAAATACCTTATGGATCGATTGATTAATATCTGATATAAAGAGTAATTGAGCTATAATCAACTAAGAATAATGTTAGTTGTACATTCTTCTTTGACATTCTCCTATGTGGAAGAAATCTGAATAGTGATGTGATGGTTGTATTCAAAATCAACTGTGTAAATGTAACCACATGGAAGGGTGTAAACACTTGATGTCAACTACGATATGCATATAGCATGGTTGATCAACTAATTATCCTACAACTCGAGAAATGTACAATGACTTTTAGATATATTGCAAGTACTTCTAATTTAAACTATGAAAAAATTGAAATATGAAATGATAATATTAATTTATTAAAAGTACAAACCACCACTAGGTAGTTGCTTTTAATATTGATATGTGAAATTGGAATATATTTATAACTTCTAAAAAGTTGTGTGTATAAACTGAACATTGACCCAATGGTCGGCATGACTCATGAGTCTATGACTTGATTGGATCAATGGTCGAAGTGAATTTGATAACTATATATTGTGTTGATCAACGTCGATTAATAAAAATTTCAAAATTTCTCAATCCTTTCCCATAATGCTCCAAGATAGAAAATTAGTGTTTTTCCATATGCAAGCTTGATATCAAGCTCAATTTTGCTCAATCAATCCAAATTAACAGGTCGACTCGATTGAATCTACTTATTTTGAACCACTAAATCAGGACTTTACTTCCAATTGAAGTATACTCATCCTTCTAGCTTGTTTTAATTATATATATAAGTAATGCTACCATCATAGAAGTGGGGCTTTTGTTGAATCTACTTATTTTGACACCACTAAATCAGGACTTTACTTCCAATTGAAGTATACTCATCCTTCTAACTTGGCTCAATTAGATATATGAATAAGGAAAAATTTATTTGTACCAAATTTTTGACATAATTTTTTACCCGACCACCCTCCCAATAGGGGGTCACCACGTGTCGAGTAGGTAAAAGATTATATCAAATATTTGGTACACGTAGCACTACCCTATGAATAATGCTATCAATTAGATATATGAATAATCCACTCGGCTCGTTGACATGGGTCATAAATCTACACGCGCCATTTTACTCGCTTGTTTTGACTGCCATCTGGCACTAATGAAGGCCATCCAACGGCTTCCTAAGCGAGTAGGTTTCATCTCATTAAATGTGTTGTTTTGTACCACAATAAACAAACGCGATTCGTGCTTCTCAAAAGACGTGACTTCTGACACAAAAGTCAAAAATATCCAAAATGTACAATTTTCTGAAGCATGGAACACCACACATATCATAATCAGACAATAATATCATGTGCGTAGATCTGCCAGTAAATATTGTACACGTGCACGGCAACCTCGTTTCTAGAGCCGTAGATTCCGCTTAAGATTCCTCCCCCGTTGGCTTATAGCGGAAAAATGCATATATTTTATAATTTTTTTTATGGAAAAATTCCAAATTCCTCGTGTTAGTTGAGAACAAGTTGTCATGTGATCAAGTGTCATTTTTGTTTTAAAAATGAGTTGGGATTTGTTTTCAATGGAAATGAGTGGGATGGGTAAACATTTTAGTGTCATGTTTGGCTAATAAAATATTGATATTGTGTTAATTTAATTGGACGACAGTAAATCATGCAAGTAACAATTATTGATACATCCAACTTTTGTGTATCTAAACTTGCCCTATGGTGAAGGACATACTTAATTTATTTATTGTTAATAGGAAATGAAGGACTAGTTAATTGTACAATATGTCGACTGTTGTAAAATTGATCGCAAGATAATGACAATAATAAAATAAGCAAGAAAAAAATAAAAACTTCAAAATTTATGTGAAAACCTAAGATGGAGAAAAAACATAGGCAGATGAGGAATTTCACTATAATCAATAATGAATGTGTTTACAACAAGATCTCAATACTTTCAATTAAGATCTAAAGTTCTCAAAATATTACGAACTTAATATAAATCATGGAGAATATATACATGCCCTAAAATCCAAGTTGTAGATGAATAGAAATTCTAAAAACGCTTTAAAATGCGAACGGGCGGAGGTCGAATAACCCTGTCGCTTGAGCGGCTAGCCAATGATAGGCGAGTGACACCACTCCACCTTTTCTAAACAAGCCCCAATAGGGCTAGATCAATGACAAACACCAAATAAATTCAAGCAATGCTCAAACGTATCAATGTGAAGTGGTTTTGTCATCCTATTACCAGGATTATCCTTGGTATCTACCTTACTACAATATTATCATGAACAATCACATTACGCACAAAATGATACTTCATGTCAATGTACTTAGTCCTCTCACAAAGCATGTTATCCCCAGTCAGAAAGATAGCACTATGATTATCACAATGCACTGTAGAAATTTGCAAGTCTTCACTGATTTCACCAATCAATCCTCTCAACTATATAGCTTCCTTGTATGCCTCTGTGATGACCATGTACTCTGTCTCCATATTAGATAAAAATACTGTATTTTACAAAATAACTTTTTAGTTGATAGCACAGCCTCCAATGGTAAAACATATCCTATAAGTGATTTCCTCTTATCAAGATCCCATAAATAATCTGAATCCACATGTAAAAGAGAAATGTAAAATTTGTCAATGTATTTGATTGAGATGTGTTTTGTCTTTCCTTTCCTTTTTTGTTTTATTTTATTTTTCGTTTTGTGAGTTCTAATAATAACAAGAACCTCCTTAATTTATGTCGTGCACCTACTCCATTGGACTGACTAAATATTTTTCTTTTTCTTTTTTTTTGGGTCTCGATGGCTAGAGATTAGGCATTATGTTGGTTGTTGGGCACCATCTTGTCCTTTTCAATGATTGTGTTTTGTACCAACAAATTGGTGAATAATAATTCATTTTTCATATAAAATAATAATATACTTAAATCGAAGATTTTTTCCTTTTTTTTTTTTTTTTTTAACTATCCATTCTTCGAAAAACACTATTCTAAAAATTATAATACCAAATAATGGGGGCCAAACGGGCTACATATATTTTTGTCATTTACGTTTAGAAAATTATTTATTGGGACATTTCTTAATATGCAAATCTTGTTTCAAAAAGTTAATTAGTGTTATTTTGCTACTTTATGTGGTATACATCCTTTAAAACTCATATTTTCAAACTAATTTCCATTCATAAATTCTCCCCTAAAATAATTATGTACATGAACTTATAATTTTTATTTTTTTTACTTTTTAACTGCACACTCTTCAAAAATACACTTTTAAAGCAATCTAATTTCAAAAAATTTACATCAAACGTGCCTTACTTTTACCAAATATAAAAGATTATTCAGCATACAAATAGATTAATAGTCATTTAAGATAATCCATCAATAAGTTAAGAAATAAAGGAATATTCATTTAAGATAATCAATCAAGAAGATCAAGATAAGCCAAATTAATTATTAGTTCAGTAGATTCATATGGAGAAACAAAATTTATAGTAAACCTTGTTCTATTAAATTTTATCAACAAAATGCCTAAGAATCTTGGGATTGGGGGACTAACCTTAATCAATGTCACATGATGACTTAATTAACATAAAATTATACAATGAATCTATTCATATAGGTCTACCTTTAGGTATATATATTTTATTTTAAGAATTTTCACCCACCTTTAGGTATATACAATGAATCTATTCGTGAATTGACACGTTGAACAATACATGATTGTGACTTCAATTCACGGTTAGGACATGTTCGTAGTAAAAATTGAATAATATGTATAATGCAGTGCATACTTGTAGTCGCAACTTAAGAATTATGGGATAGGATATTGAACAAACTTTCCTAAGCAAATAATAGCTGGCATGTATACATCAAATAGCTGGTAAGTTTCCACACTTTCATCATCTTGTCTGTCCTTGCATAGAAATCCTCTTTAGATGCATCCATCATTTTTCAACAAAAGTGGCAATTTGATTTGGTCAAAAATTTAACTCCACTTGTTTGTGTGTTTATTGCTTCATTTCTACATAAAATATATTTTAGAAAAATTAAAATAAAATGAAGAATTAGGTCATGTTTACTTGGTCTAAAATCAATAGCCCTCTCACTTGATTTGGTAAAGAGTGGATGTGTAGATGGACAACTCAACATATCCACAAGGGGACCATGTATACCTAACACCACTATTCTCCATCAAGACTCAAATAATATATTTATTTGTCCATGTCATGACTTGACTTAACACGACTCGTGTTACATTTATATATATATAAATATGACGTGGCTACTCAAATCATTAGCTTATAATTTGTCTATGATTAATGTTAGTCCTAATCAACGAATTTGATTTTTATGATAAAAATTTGTCATTTCTTGAGTTGATTAGAGACTAAACAAAAACACCGAGTACAAGACCTTGATTCTAGTCCTATTATTGATCAACTTAGGTAATTAATCTGACAAAAGCATGTTCGAGAAGCAAAGTCGATGCCCATCAAGAATCTAAGAATCCGATCGTAACCCATTAATGAGAACCAAATCGACGACACCTACCATAAAGTTTAACTTACTATTTCAATATGTAAGTCAAATATTCAAAGACATGGAAACTCGATAAAGGAAACTCGGTAAAACTTTCAACTGAGAATAAAACCCGCTATTAATTTTCAAACTTGTCAACTAATGCGACCCCAACAAGAATCTAAGAGATTCTCTAAGTAGGTGATCGTAATCAAGGGAATGAAAAGTTTGACAAAACAAGTAATTACATCCTAGCCAATTGTCGACGAAAATTATACTAGTGCCACATAATTATTCATCACTTCAAGTACATTAACGCTCACACATAATTACTATAATTATATAAAATACTTTCAAAATATCGAACTTAGAACCGACAATTACATCACCTAGTTGTCCAATAATTGAATTATGCAACTGACCTTCGGTTTCACCGATAAACCAATACCTTTACGTGATTTCGTTGAAAACATGTTTTAAATTACTTCAATAATTTTCAAAGTACACATATTTTCGTATCATATCCAATCATATCCTTCCACGAAACAAACATGCCACCTCGGATTGCATTATTAAAATCACCAATGATACATTATTTATTGATTGATCTAATTAAAAATTAATTTCCTTTTCAATTAGTTCCACAAAAAAAACACTAGCCGTCAGATTACGTCACATGCCGTTGGATCCACGTGTAACAATCAAAACAGACCCTACGAGTTTTCAATTCAACCCGTTTAACCGTCCAATTCTTGACCTGGATACACGTCAGATCATTAATTATTGTCGTTACACGACAAATTGCATAATTGGACAAATAGTAGAATCCACTATTTTTGTTTCCCAATAATTA
>CAIGRF010306034.1:7088-28492 GCA_903798235.1 Fraxinus ornus | reverse complement strand
GGGGGGTATCAGAAGATATTATTTAATTTATTTAGTTTCCATTTATATCCCGCATATAATCCGGGATTTCTTTGGTTGTATATCATCAAATCTTTCCTTGTATACCATTGTAATATTCTATAAATTAAAGTCAATACATACAAGAAATTCATTTTCGCAAAATTGATAAATACAATCTACAGACTGTTGATCAAATGGTCTTCATTAAAGAGTAGATGTTTGAGACAGTAAATTTATCGTCCCAATCTAAAAATTTGTCATCTTGAAATAATGAAATATATGTGCATGAGGGAAAAAATGTAATAAGCCAATTGAAAGCGGATTGGACAAATACCAATATTTGAGGACCTCAACAAACTAGGAAGGTGTAACACAACGCTTAACTACATAACATCATCTGAGCCCCTGTTTGGTACATATTAAAATTTTCTTTCTCATTCTTCTACTCAATTTTAACCACATTCTTCAATAAAATAATATTTTCCATCATATCAATAACTTTTCCTTCTTTTTCAACCACACATTATCCATCAATCTACTATTCCAGAATACATTTTTCCAAAATAATGTGGCTCAAACACACCCTAAATTCAAATTTATAAAACGGAAATTTTGATATGATGAGGTCCAAAGCAGGCACTGGTAGAAAACTAGACTCTACATTTTAGGTCCCTTTTGTGTGGGATGAAAGGAAATTCACATTGCTCAATTTCTTCTTTATTTCTTTCCTCTTTCTTCCCTTCACCTTTTTTCTTCTTTGTGTCGTTATTTCCTTCTTCCCCTATCCTTTTTGGGATAATCTTGACGAAATTTGACTTGGCAACCCACTTGGGAATACATCTTCCATTTAATGTTCCCAGCTAATAAAATCATCTTGAGAAGAAGACTCAGGTTGTCATTAGCACTCTCATGGCGATTTTCTTCTATGGTTGAGAGTGATAAATAATATATTAACTTATCTCATTAGTGTGTCGAAGAATCCAATGTGTCATTGCTTGGTTTTATGCAAGTCTTTGTTTAGCTTTAATTATGTTTAGAAACTGTATGAAAGAGTCCATAAAGGTTGCTTGTTTTCCTAAATTAAAAATAATTCGCATTCAGTGGACAACTATGTATACTAAGTGCCATTTGAAGAAGCTTGTGCAACTGCGAAGGAAGAGAGAATATCTATCTTCCAGAAAATTAGTAGAATATATCACATTTTTTGCTTCTAGTTTTGAGGTTTCTCTTCAGTTTTTTTCCCTTAAAAGATACATAAACACTGGCTGTGATTGGAGTATCAATTTTGGTCTACATCGTAGGACCTCTCTATATCACTAATCACACAAGTACCTGTTTAATTTATTATCTGCAGATCCATAATCATATGATAACAAAATAATATGATCTGTATTCACCAATAAACTAAGCACCAGAGGAATTTTCTAGTACCACCGAAGAATATATTAAAGATTGTTTGTGTACAAGATTATTGCTTTCTCATCTGTTCTTTTATGCACAATGAGATCATACAAGAGAAGCAGCCTTGCATATATATGTAATAGATAGTCAAATTTGATTTTATAGAAAATACACTGGACAACAAATTTGATAAAATTTTGACATGATGAAAAGGAGGTTTTACTTGTATTTGTCCACCATGGCCACTGACCATATCAATCATTTTGATATAAGAGCCTTCTTCGACGGGTTCATAAACCTGAAATCAGAAAATGCTACCTATTAAACACAATATCGCCCATTGCATCGGTCAAAGATAACTTGAGCTATGAAATACAGTCAGAAGTATGTTTCAAGAAATTACTTTTTCATAGTTCTCAAGTCGATGTTTGAAGTCGTGATATCCAGCTTCAAAATCCTGCCTGAAAAAAGATCATGAATCACGATGTAAAATTACCATAGATTAGCATTACAAGAAAACAAGTTTAGTCATACACTTCTGAATAGTCAGGGCTCTGTTGAACTTTGAGGCGTATATTTCTTTCAATTATTTGCCGATCATTGCATATTGTCTCCAAAAAGATAATCTGAAGCAAAGAACAGGTAAGCATACTAAGATGCTGTCTCTAAAGGCCACAGAGAATCAGCTATGCTATGCTTTAAGCCATATAAATGATTAGATGCCAAGCAAGGATATCAAGGCAAGCCACCATCACAGATTAGATATAACTTGAGCATTGCTGCCATTAAAAAAAATACAATCATGGAGCTCTGTGGTGCATCTGCACTCAAAGGCATTGAGGTTTACAGCAAGGAATACTTCACATAACCTATAGTCTGCATTAACGGAATCTTTCTCTCGCTACCGTTTCAGAAGTCTTAACCAACCACAGAGCTGCCCCCAACACTCAAAACAAGAAGGGAGAGAGAGAGGGAGGGAGGGAGGCCCATAAACAAACAAAGAGACCTTCACAGAGTCGAGTGGTGCACCTGCACTCAAAAAGGCATTGAGGTCCACTCCTACAAGAAGTTCACATAATAGTCTGCATTAAAGGAATCTTTCTCTCGCTTCCATTTCAGAAATCTTAATCCACCACACACAGCCACTGCCCCCAACACCCAAAACAAGAAGGGAGAGAGAGAGAGAGAGAGTGGCTTCTCTACAATCAAATTTCATGTTATGCATGTCAAATATTACATCTATAAAATACTTTATTGGTTGCCAGAAATTGTGTCTTTTTGTGCACAATTCCTGGCAGAATTATAATCAACTAGCTGCAAAATGATCATACCTTGCATTTTCCTTCAGCCATTTTCATAAGCATATTCCTCCTATTCCTTGTACTGTTTGTGGCATCAAATATTCCTACCTATATGCAAATAAAATACACATTAGAACAGGATAAATAATATGTAGTATATTATCACAATAAAATAAAATACCTGCCCACCCTCTTGCATCCAAGATATCATATCTTCCATTGCAAGAGCTGCTACCTAGTTGCAGGTGATATATTAAAACTATGTGCAAGGAAAGAGGTTAATTCAGTGCATGAATTAAGATAAGAAACAACAAAATACGCAAAAGAAGTTCAAAATTTACAAATTTCTTTCATCAGGTTAAGTTTTAGGAGAAAAATGCAATGCCCATTGGTATCATCAATCACAAATTTGCAGGTAACTTGTAAGAAGCCTAGATATCTTCAATAGACATTTATGAACAGCTTGTAATTCAGCCATGTCATATTCACATCATATGAAAAGGAATAAATAATTTCCATTGATTTTAGAAGAATTTAAATAACATATATATAGGATTAGAAATTACAAGAATGGGAAGAACTTATTTACAGCTATACAAAAGATTCTAGCAGCTAGAAAAGCTAAAAGAGGTTACAAAGTGTTTACATAAATTATTTCCATAGAATCTATTAACTGTGAAAGGAAAAAAAAAAAAAGAATCTTAGAAAGGGAAGATCTGAATGTGATAGATGAATTTCAGTGTATCTTCAATGTTATTGTTGTCGTTACAGGTTGTATGCAGCTAGCAAATTAGCTTAATTCTAGGTTCCTAATTTGTATAGTTTCCTAAGATAGTTTCATAGTTTTTGTATATATGTGTGTATCATTCTTCCAATGAATAGATGAGAATACAATTCTTTTCCATCTGGATTTACATGGTATCAGAGCTATAGGATTGCAAAATTAGGGTTTTGTTTTAGGTCTCTTGCATGAACACAAATTAGGGTTTAGTGTTTTAGGGTTCCATTTTTGGTAACCCTATTTGGAGTGACCCTTTGTCATCACCGCTTGCCTAGAACAGAAGCCCAACCGGAGTCCCGTGCCCTTTGGCGTTTCCCCGGAGTCCGGTGCCCGTCTGTCCGCGCTTGTGCCCCACGTACCACCCCGTTTGGCCAGCGTTCTCTGATTGTTCTCCTCTGCTTGACTGACGATCCTCCTAAAGATTATTCAAAGCAAACGTGGCTCAGAGATATGCTCGATTATTCCTACATTTCGAAATTCTATTGATAGTAAGGTAATTGGATGAATCAATCACTATGAATTTGTTAAAGAGTTGATGGATTATTTGGATTTCTTGTATTCTGGTAAAGGGAACCTTTCTCGCATGTATAAGGTTTGCAAAGCATTTTACCGTGCATAAAAGTAAGATCAATCCCTTACGAATTATTTTATGGCATTTAAGAAGACTTATGAGAAACTTAATATGTTATTGCCTTTTAGTCATAATGTGAAAGTTCAGCAACGCCAACGAGAGCAAATGACTTTCATGAGTTTCCTTGCTGGCCTTTCCTCTGACTTTGAGACTGTTAAGTCACAGGTTCTTTCTGGTTTTGAAATCTCCTGCTTACATAAGTATTTAGTTGAGTACTCCATACAGAAGGTACTCCGCTTGTTCAACTCAGTGGTGCTTTAGTAAGTCGAAATAATAATTATGAGCTTGGAAGATCAACCAATCAGAAAGCTTCAGTACAAGAATCAGAAAGCTCATTCGGCCCATGTTGCATCCATTAATGATAATTATGAAAAATCAGTTCTTATCTCTGCACATGAATTTGCCAAGTTTTCACAATATCAAGAATCACTAAAGTATTCATCTTCTTCTGTCACTGCTATTGCTGATTCAGGTAAACCAAATGCGTGCCTTCTTTCCTCATCCTCCAAATGGGTCATTGATTCTGGTGCCACGGATCATATGACAAGTAATTCTGGTCTCTTTTATACTTTTCAGTCACACTTTCACTTCTATCGTTACTCTAACCGATGGGTCACCATCTTATGTTCGTGACCCTCCGCTTCCTCTGTCTTACATCCACCTAATTTATCCTTTAATTTGATCTCTATAAGCTAGCTTACTCGCAATCTTAACTGTTGCATCTCATTTTTTCCTGATCATTGCTTATTTCAGAATCTTATGACGAAGAAGATTATTGGTAAATGACACAAATCTGGAGGCCTCTATATTCTTGACACACCAATACCTAAATCTGTTGCTTGCTCTAGTGTAACGTCTCCCTTCGAGGCACATTGTAGATTAGGTCATCCATCTCTTCCTTTGCTCAAGAAACTTTGTTTACAGTTCAGTAAGGTGTCTTCATTAGATTGTGAGTCATGTCGCTTTCAAAACACCATCGTCTTAGTTTTCCTAGAGTCAATAAACGTTATAGTGTTCCTTTTGAATTAGTTCATTCTGATGTTTGGGGTCATTGTCCTATTTTGTCTAAACCTAAATTTAAGTATTTTGTTACTTTTGTAGATGATTATTCTCGTGTCACTTGGTTATATTTAATAAAAAGACATTCTGAGTTGTTCTCTTTTTGTGCGTTTTATGCTGAAATTAAAACTCAATTTAATGTTTCGATCCGTACTTTGCAAAGTGATAATGCCAAAGAATATACGTCCGCTTTATTTCAATCTTATATGGTTCAGAATGACATGCTTCATGAAACTTCTTGTGTTGATACTCCATCTCAAAATAGAGTGGCAGAACATAAAAACAGACTTTCTTGAAACTGCACGATCCCTATTATTTCAAATGAATATTCCTAAATCCTTTTGGGCCGATGCATTTTCTACGGCATGTTTTTTAATTAATTGTATGCCATCATCTGTTCTTCATGGTGAGGTCCCTTACAAAATCCTTTTTCCCAATAAGACATTGTTTCATGTTGACCCTAGGATATTTGATAGCACTTTTTTTGTTATGGATGTTCGTCCGCATGTCACTAAATTAGATCTCAAGTCTTTGAAGTGTATCTTCCTTGGTTATTCTCATCTTCAGAAAGGTTATAGATGTTATTGTCCTAATCTTAACAAATATCTTGCTTCAATTGATGTTACCTTCATGGAAGACACCATATTTTCCGTCTTCTCCTCATCCTGCACGTCAGGGGGAGGATGATGATTTGTTAGTCAATTCTATCACATCCTCCGAATCTGTCTCGAAACCAGCTCTTGTCAAGCCTCTTATTACTCATGTCTACTCCAGACATAAAGCTCCTGATTCATGTCCTGCACCTGCTCTTTTGTCATCAGATCCAGTCCTGAGCGATGATCTTCCAATTGCGTTACGCAAAGGTAAACGCCAATGTACTTATCTTATTTCTTCTTTTGTTTCTTATCACTGCTTGTCGTCTTCCTCTTGTTCTTTTATTGCATCCTTGATTCTATCTCTATTCCTAAAACTGTTCTAAGGCCATATCTCATCCTGGTTGGCATCATGCAATGATAGAGGAAATGAATGCTTTAGATGACAATGGTACTTGGAACTTGGTCGATTTACCTTCAGGGAAACGGGCTATAGGATGCAAGTGGGTGTTTACAGTTAAAGTAAATCTGGATGGGTCCTTTGCTCGATTGAAAGCCCGTCTTGTCGCTAAGGGATATGCTCAAACCTATGGAGTGGACTATTCTGACACTTTTTCTCTTGTTGCTAAATTAACATTTGTTCGGTTGTTTATTTCTATGGCAGTTGCTCATCATTGGCCTATGCATCAACTTGATATCAAGAATACTTTTCTTCATGGTGATCTTCAGGAGGAGATGTATATGGAACAACCTCTTGGTTTTGTTGCTGAAGGGGAGTCTGGGCGAATTTGTCGCCTTCGAAAATCTCTGTATGGTTTAAAACAGAGTCATCGTGCTTGGTTTGAAAAATTTAGTCAGTCTGTTAAAAAGTTTGATATGATGAAAAGCAAGTCTGACCATTCTGTGTTCTACAAACAATCGAAAGCTTGTATCATTCTTTTAGTTGTGTAAGTGGATGACATTGTCATTACTGGAAGTGATTTTATGGGAATCTCATCTCTTAAGTCTTTCCTTCATACTTAGTATCACACAAAACACTTAGGGATGCTAAAGTATTTCTTGTGTGTTTAAGTCACAAGTAAAAAATGTATCTTTTTATCTCAGAGAAAATATGTCATTGACGTATTAACTGAGACAGGAAAATTGGGACAAAGCCTTGTAGTGCTCCAATGACTCCCAACATGTACCTTACAGGAAATGGAGAACTAATTGAAGATCCTGTGAAATATAGAAGATTGGTTGGAAAGCTGAATTATCTTACAGTGACTCGTCCAGATATTGCACTATGTCGTATTGTTAGTCAGTTTATGTCATCTTCAACCGTTCATCATTGGGCAGTGTTAGAACAAATTTTGTATTATTTGAAAGGAGTACCCAGACATGGTATCTTGTATGCAAATCATAGGCACACTCATATTGAATGTTTTTCAGATGCGGATTGGGCATGTTCCAAAGTGGATAAAAGATCTACATCAGGTTATTATGTTTTCATTGGAGGAAATTTGATCTCATGGAAGAGTAAGAAACAGAACGTTGTGTCACGGTCGAGTGCAAAGTCAGAATATAGGGCTATGGCAGTGTTTGAGATAATGTGGATAATGTGTTTCATGAGCGAACTAAGCACATTGAAATTGATTGTCATTTTATTCGGGAGAAAATTCAGCAAGGTTTGATTTCTACAGGGTATGTGAAGACTGGAGAACAATTAGGAGATATCTTCATGAAAGCTCTGAATGGGGTTCGAGTTGATTATCTTTGTAACAAGCTGGGATCTGTACTCTAACTTGAGGGGGAGTGTTACGAGTAGTGATGACAATGGGCCGAGCTGAGCCCCACGAGCTCGACTTGAGTTTGTGAGACACGAGCTCACGAATCGAGCCAGCCCGTGGCTCGTTTGATCGTGGGCGAGCTCGGCTTGGCCCACGAGCTCATGAGCCGAGCCGGGAGCCACGAGCTTTTTTGATTTTATTTTATTTTTATTTTTAATTTTTACTTTCACTTTTTTTTTTAAAATTTTTCTTTAGTTTTTCACAAGCCCACGAGCGGCTCGCGAGCTTAGCGAGCCCGAGCGGCTCGCACCTCATGTTTTCACGAGCCGACGAGCCGCTCGGCCCGTTTGCCATCTCTAGTTACAGGTTGTATGCAGCCAGCAAATTAGCTTAATTCTAGGTTCCTAATTCTATTCTTCCAATGAATAGATGAGAATACAATTATTTTTCCATCTCGATTTACAGTTGTATTTTTCTACACTTAAACTTTTCAATATAGGCCCTTCATTTACTATATTTTTTTTTTTTGATAGATAATCATAAAATTTTATTAATAAAAAGGACAAGGAGTGTATTATCAATTTAAACAAGAAAGAATACTAGTCGCAGCATTAAACCAAGTATACAAAGTCGGATAAAATAATTCTCTAAATTGCTCTGTGGTCCAAATTTGGTCTTCAAAATATCGATTGTTCCTTTCTCTCCACACACACCAAACAATGCATCCCGAGATAAGATCCAAACAAGTTTGTTATCCTTATCACGAATCTTTCTCCTCCATGCCTGCAACACATCCTCTAAGCGTCTAGGCAATACCCAATCAATATGCTGAGAGGCCAGAATATTATTCCACAACCAGCGAACACCGTCACAGTGAATGAACAGGTGATCATGCGTCTCCCCATCACTACTACACATAACACCACTCAGTAACATAAAAACCTTTTCTTCGGAGGTTATCCATCGTTAATGTTTGTCCCCTCACAACTGTCCACAGTAAAAATGTCACACGAGGCAATTTATATTGTCACACCATCTTTCCGGGGAATGAACTCTCCACCGGTCCCAAAAGGGATCTAAAATAAGAGCGAACCGAAAAAATACCATTATGTGCCAACCTCCATCGGCAATGATCATCCTCTCCTACCCAAATTTTCACCTCGTACAAATAGGTTAAAAACAGTGCACAATCATCCAATTCCCAGTCCTGCAAACCCCTCTGAAAAGTGATGTTCCAACTGTAACTCCCGTCATTGATGGCTAAAACGTCATTTACTAAATTTTAAGTGCTAAGAAGAAAGCCTTCTATGCTTTTCCCATATATTATACTCTTCAAGGACTTTAGGCAATAGAGTAGCTAAGCTGGTTGCAGCTATGGCATTGAGCAGTAAGGTCATATATATGAGAGACTTTTGAATCGTGCCATTTCACCAATAAGCAGATAATGCTCAGGCAATTCTTGTGTTTGCAAAGTTGGTTACATTTCATATTTCCAATGGTGGCAACAAAATGGTGTGAAATTGGTTAGGAAAAACCATGCATATATAGCCTCAAAAGTCTCTCACAAATATACCATGCTCACACTAAACAAGCAAACAGCATGCATACAGATTTTCATTAATCAAATGGGCACGCTATGCCAAAAGCACTAATTTCTTAAACAAATTAAGAGAGAATAATCTATCAAAAACACTTTTTGTGTAGTGTCCTGATGGTAATCCTCATATTTTTTGCCCAAACTTTCTACATTAAGTTGTGCAGGATGAGAGAGAGAGAGAGGAAATTACCTGTTTTAAACATTATGTTTTCTTAGGGGTACAAGGAAAAGTCCGATAAAATCAATTGACTTTATGAATTGAAAATCTTATTAGGATATCAAAAATGGAAGCATAGCGATAATGACGAGGCAAAGAGATCATTAATATCTCCACAACAAGAATGGACAGTAAATCATAAACCCTTAGTAAGTAATATTGAGGAAAAAGAATAGTTACAGGAGAAATCACTTTAATTGCATGCTAATTTTGTCGTGATTTCAGCTGATAAAATTTATACACCTTACAAAAATATTCTCATAATTTGAAATGGTTTTCCTGGCAAACAGTTACCTCATTGCGTGCTTCCAAGCCTTCTGGATTATCACTTCTGAAAAAATCTGCAGTCTGCATCAAGATATTTTGTAAGACAATGAAAGGTAGATCTAATAAAATGTGTTCAGCAATCAAGAAAAAACGACACCAATCAAATGGCCATCACAGTTTGACAAATCTAGTCAGAGCATATTATTGAATTTAGCTGTCACAGCTCATTTAAATCCTCTGCCCTAAACACATTCCAGGCTATTTTATCAGTTATCACACCCATATCATCTCATCACTCGTAAATGATCATTTTGTAGAACTATGCTCCCGACCATTTCAAAAGGGCCAGTTGAAATTATCTTGCAAGTAAATTTCACGGAAATAATTTTATGGTATGTGAATGAAATGTGAAAATTGGCCAATTAAAGTTGCCAACATTGTGTACGTGTTATGGCATTTAGAATATTCGAGCAGTTTATTCCATGCGAATCATGACCAATCCATAAAGCCTTTTATTAATTTCAGAAAACGAATCTATTTTAAGTCTATAATTGCTATTTATCACAAGAAATATATATTTATCATTGTTGGCCACAAGCCCTAAGTAGCTATATTGGCTCAAACATCAAACCTGCTATGTTTGGTGGCCATAGATCAATCCATTCTGGGCTATCTTGATAAAAAGATATACACAATTGACAGGAGAAAGTTACAGAAAAACCTACAGAGCAATGGGACTATCCTAGCCGCAGCAAGCACTAGCATGTTCTAAGGAAGAAATGTAGTTTGTTACACTTCCGAACAATTATGGTTATGGACAACACGTGGTGATCATAGTGAAAAAAACTCACAAAACATATATTCCATGCATTATGTGTTTTGGTTTTCCTTCATTGACCAGAGTTGAGTGACATGTGGACCATGTGTTGATTGGCATTCGTGCCATTAGTAGGGGGAGGAGCAAGAAGAAGAGATCTGCTTATTCATTTAACCCCGAAAATCAAACATGATGGAGGGAGATATTGGGGTTCAATGACCAATGATCATGAGAAGGAGAAAGAGAGAATTTAATCATGTCAGAAGGAATTAAGGACGTCTAAATTTGTTAAAGACCTGAACATACAGTCCCGAGATGTTCTTAAGAGGTTTAAATTCAACTGCTCCTTTAGAATACAGAAATTCTAAAACAACTTCAGATATATGAAAGAATACACAGAAACAAGAGGAAAAAAGTGCATCTGACCAATTGACGAACCTGATTAACTCCATGCTTTAGTCGTCGATACTGCAAACAAAAATACACTAATTATTCAGTTCCTTTTTTCCATAAGTTCACAAAAACAATGAACAATAACAATAAACATTTATTACCTTCCCAACATTGAAGTGTTTGGTCTCATGCCCTAACCAGCGTAGATACCTAGTAAGTTTAGCTGCAGTAAAAGTTTTACCACGAGCAGGCAACCCAACCTGTAGCCATTAGAATAATATACTTCTGAGGTGTAAATTTTGACAACCTATGAACAACCGATACCCAGCAAGTATGACAAAAGTATCTTCCTAAAAGGTAGTAAATATGTAATATACAATCTTATAAAGATCTAGGATCATGAAATGTATGACCGAAATTAAGAAAAAGAAACTACTAGGAGAGTACCAGCACGATTGCCAGATGTCTATCTTCCTTTGGCCCAAGCATCTGATCTGCTACAGCTGCAGCTGCAACGGCTCCTGCAGCGGCTGGCATAGAGTTCTAACAATTCGCAGTGGGTAATGAATTAGAGGTATGTATCGCTGCAGACAAAGTCGAATATTTTACTTTCAGTTTTCTTCAGTGTAACCAAAGCAGTTCCTACAAACCTTGGCTTCTGAGTAAAGTTTGAGATCAGCCGTAAATGATGCAGCACTTGCCGATTTTACTAGCCTAGGAGATCCTACCCCCCTGTCCACAAAGAGTCCTCTGTGACCTTCTTGTTTCTGCATAGATGAAAATGCTCCCACTGAGTTCGACTCAACCATGCCAGATGCTGAAGATGATGTGGTCGGGTCTGGGACAATGACTTCCATCCCCTGATAGAATGTTGCAATTACACATTTTAGAAATACAAAATTGTGCTACTTGTAGTGGTTGCAAATTATGGAAGTAAGACACAATGGTTTGCAAGCTAATTCCTGAAAGAACTGATTCATAGAAGTGCAATTCAAAGACCGTAACAAAGTCCATTGATGCTACCATTCTAACACCTATCCCATTAATCAACGTCGCATGACTAATTTTATTAAGCCTTATTGATGAACAGACATGCTACCTCCCATTTCAGATTAAACAACTGATTTCAACGTGATGAGGTACCTGAACTTTGTCATAGGAATAGCCATCTAACTTAATTTAGTAGGTCCATGCCCGTAGAAAAAAAAAAATCACAATTTGACGAAACAGCACTTGCAAATAAATAAGTTTGCTACTCATCAACCGGTAAGTGCACCCTTCCTCTTGGTGGGGGACAGAAATAAACAACATTAAGGTTCAGCTACCAGAAGAAAATTAATTTACGTAATGTATTTTATTCTCCCTCAATATCAGTATTTTATCACTAGCTTTGTGAACTTGATTATTTTGTCTTTGTTAGTATTAAAAACATAAGAAAAAATTCTCAATGTGTGGAATACAATCTGAACAAGAAATAAGAGACTTGGAGCAAGAATAACACCAATGATGTTGCAGATCGTTCAACAGAGACACCACTATCTAATGTAATGCACCACTAGAGCAATCAGTTCAGGAAAATACCCCAAAACGACTAAGCATCCTAGGTGCTTCTGTCATGTTCGCCGCATACACCAGAGCTGAGTGTGTAGCAGTTGCTGGAGCAGGGACAACGTAGTGCTCAATATCAAGCTCCAAACTTGCTGAAGATCCATTCTATATTGAAAATCGCCAAATACAAACTGATATATCATACGACCCATACTGATAGATACCGTACAAAAGAAACTATAAGAAGATATACATAAAGGAAGAACTCTAATAGTTAGCATTTGGGATGCACAAGAATCAGATGATTTTAGGAAAAGCCAAATTAAAGAACCTATTCATCCCCGAGTTTCACACAAAGTTGAGTACAATTACCCCTTGACAATTATAAAAGAATGCTCACACAGTGCACACTCCTCAAGTCATAGCACCAAACTTCACCTTGATTTCTTAAACAGTAAAGTTTGATTAAGTTGGCAACCAAGGGAGTGACACACGAATACATCAAAAGACAAAAGCTATCTATTTATCTATCCAACTGTAAAATATCATCAAGAAATTCTACAAAAGTGTTATGTAGCCATTATAATCATATTACTTGTACCAGAAAAATTGTAACATATTCCTTCTTCAGCACCAAGTCTTTTCATGCTCTCTAAAGGTTATCCTATTTCTCCTTCCACAAAAATTATTGCTCAAAACATTTCAAGGGTTTTTTTTTTTCCAAAGACAGAAGAACTTAAATACAACTGATATTAAATTCCGAAGTAATACGGTATCCACAGAAATTTAGACATAAGTACGATGGATTATTCAAGTAACAAAAAACTTAGAAGACATTCACACATCTTCTTTCTAAAGGCTCAATGCACCACTATGCATTACTTTATACATATGCATCTAAATATATCAAAATTTAAATCAGAGCAGGGAGGGAAAAAGCTAATCCTCCTGTTGTACCAAAAAAGAATGTACAGAGGCCAAATGCATGAAATATCCTATCAACTAATATAATATCGTGTCAAATGAATTCAAATGCCAGACACTCAAAGTCACCATAATCCAAAAATTAGGGAATAATTCTCATGTACATAACAAGCTTATTACCTACCTCAGGACCAGCTTCAGCAGCTGAATTTATACTTATATCTGGGATTCCACGAACAGTTGAAGGCTGGAGATTCTCTTGATATGCTCTCCAACTTGCCGCAAGATCAAATGGCGAAACTCTATCCACATTAATCAATACTCTGTACTCAAAAACCTCATCATTGCTCAATTTAAACATAGCCGACCACCCATCCCCATGTAATGTACCGGCTGTCAACTGCCTGCTTGGACCCTCCTCAACTATACAAGGAGAGCTACTATATTTCGGCTTCAACAGAAACTTAAAATCCAAAGTCTCTGTACAAAAGCAAAAGATAATTAAATCTTCAATTTTACAAGAATACTAAAATGGAGAAAAATATCCTGCTTATATGTTGGGTGTAATTACCGTGGTTAGGAGGGACAACGAAACTTAATACCCACATAAAGGTGTATTCACGTTCCATCGAAAGCTGATTTTTACAAAAATATATTAGCAACTAAAAGAAGGAGAATCACTAACAAATTTCAACCAATGAAAATTACAAAAACACCAGACTCGGCAACATTGAGTTGAAAACATAATTAATCACTGAATTTAATTTTTTTTCAAATTAGTCAATTAACTTTCATTCTTTTTTCAGCTCAGGCACTCTGTCTACCTGTGTTCTTTCGAAATTAATGAAATTGCTGAGTTACGTGACTTATAACGCCGTTGATGCATTGATTACATCATCCAAATTTGCAGAAATGCTCATTTTTTCGCAAGACTAATGCATTATTTACATAGCACGATTCTTTTAGAATATCGTATAAGAAAGCAATTATATTACTTTTACTTTCAAAAACACAACTAAAAGTCATGTGATTAATTTTGGAATAAAACAGAAGTTAAGCCAGCAAAGTGTTTGTAATTTTAAGCCCAGAAACATTTATCAACAAAATGCATAATAATATGCGAAACTGAAAAACAACAGTTCTCTAATCGGATAACCTTTCAAATAAATTGAACTTGAAAATTGGGAAAGACGATACAAACTCACGGCTTTTGAGGAGTCCCAGGAGCCGACGAGTGGTACGGAGCCGTAAACATGGGGTATGATATCGCCATTGAGCTTATAATTTTGAATTCTGAGAGAGACGTAGAGTTGACCGCCGGCTTGGTCCCTCTCTTCGCTGCCATTGGAGCTGCTATCGGGGTTTTTCGATGCGCCAGTGCCCATTTTCCGGTTAGCTACAGGGAGAGGAAAAAAAAAACAACTTTGTACAATTTTTACTGAATATAATAAATGCGTGCCATCTGTGCGTGTGTGTTTGTGGGTGAAGAAAGAGATTGGGATGGAAAGGTGTGGAAATATGGAAAGCGTGGGCGTGGCGATAAGGTTCAAATGAAATGGCAATGGGAAGCCAAACTCACAAGTTAAAAATTAATTTTAATCGGTTCAATATTTTTAATTATATATAAGTCATCAATTTTTATCAAAATTTATTAAGAAAAATCTAATCTTAATCCACATAAAAAAGGGGCTTAATTCTTTTAGGCTTGGTTTAATTTCTTCATCATTTACACAAGATTCTAACATATTTGTTAAGTCAAATTTTCAATCAGTTCTCTCTATCGGTAGGAACAACTCGATTTTAACAAACAAAGTTACGAAGATCTATTCAAGGAATATGATATCTCATTTGAAATAAGTGCAGACGATGATTACCAACATTTATAAGGCTGTCAATTATCTTTACCATTAACGAAATTGAAACATAGGATTGTTGTGTAGAAAGATATTTGATAGTCATTTGTTTCCACGCAATTGACATCTGATTTCTTGATAACATTTTTAATTCTTTACTTTAAGAATGAATTTACAAGTTTTCATCATTTAAAGTAATCTTTTAAGTCATCTCAACATAAAAATCATGTCTTGAAAAGTCTTTAGTAATTAGTTGGCAATGGAGTAAGGTTGATAGGAAAAGTAGGTGAGTGGACAATTTTCTTGAAAAGCCATGTGGGGACACTAGAATCATAAATTGTTTTCGAATAAGGGATCTCTAGTGGTAGTCAAAATAAGTGCTTTTTTTTCCCCCCTTAATCAAAGGCCAATAAACTTGCTCAGTGGACCATCGGTTGGAAATTTGCATTGCCAAATAAATTAAAGGCAGCATTAGTTCTTTGAAAGGAATGGAAATATTAGTGGAGAGATCTTCATGACACTTGCTCGTATCATTCCTTTTAGTGCAAGAAAAGATGTCAAGAATTGCTATCTTGTGCCATCCGAAACTACAAGGAATTTTAGGTAAAATTTTACTTCAAATTGCAAAATAAGTCTGTGTTCGGTTGAGCTAAAAAAATTTGATAATTAAGTTAAAGTCACTAGTTAAGTTTAGAATGTCTACGCGCTAAAGACGTAAGTTACTAAGTAAAAGGGGTTTGGAACCAAGAGGGTGTAGAGGGTAACGAGAGCGAATTTATAGCTTGAATGTATAAATTTGCATTACTTTCAAATAGCACAATGTGAACTTTTATAGTAGATACAAGTAAATAATAATCATTGAATGAAGAGACACATGGTCTTATCATTCGTCAATCCTAGACTTAGGCGCATATAGCCTTCTTTTGGCCCCTATTATTTGAGATTTTAATTTTTGGAATAGTATTTTTTTATTTTTTTGAGAATGAATGGTTGAAAAAGAAGGAAAGAATTTCGATTTACGTATAATATTATTTTAATGAATAATGTAGAATTAAAAAGGAGAAAAAAATGTATTAATATTTTTATAGGAACCAAACTAGCTTTGTTTCTGAACATTTGCAACCATATGGCTTAGGTTGTAGGGACTAGATTTGATGTATTGACTAAATAAAGTGGTGGTTATATTGAGTAATCACATAAATCAATCACAAAACATCTAGTACTAAGGCCTCTACACCACCTCAAATTGCCTCGCCTCGTCCATGAGTATTTGCCCCTCTACATGGGTTCGACCTTCGTGTAAGGATTTGACATTTTCAGGGTGGTTCAACAGAAATAGCCACACGGTACATGATGACATGGAGTGTGCACTTTAGATTCGCTTGGTACATGGCTACCACGTGGTCATTCTAGGAGCCTCGTTGAAAGAGATGTAGCAATTTTCTTATCATCTTTTGTGGTCCGTACAAAAAGTAAACAATTGTAGATGTAGTAGAACCTACGTAATTTTTGTTAATAACACTTGAAGGTTTGGATGATCAAGAAAATCTATATCATCATAATAATTTTTCCTACATCTCATCTTTAACAATTCCTAATTTTTCTCCATATATTTTATTTTTCTATTTTAATATGTTTTAAAATAAGATTGAGTAGACGAGACAAGAAATTGTCTCAATTCCCAACACGATCAACTATATATAAAATTAACCAATTAATTGATCAACTTTTAAATGTGGCTAACAATTAAATAGAGGTTGTTACATCTATAGTTTGAGTGCAAAGTATTATTTGAGGATGTTTTTAATTTATTAGCTTGTTAAACATTATTTTTTAACCATATATTTGTAGGACTCACGAGTTTTATATACTGATTATTTAAACTTTGTGTAAAATCCACCGTTTGTAATCTGAAAACAAACTTTGCTAAGCATACACTAAATTTAGCCTCTACTGGATAAAAGATGGAGTTTTAATTTTTTTTTTTTTGGACTGGGTCGTTGGTTGGTCGAGCTATTGTTGGTGTTTTCTAACTTGGTTAGTACTTATTTGAGTTGTTTAGTCAGGTAGGGTTGTTCATTTGGAGTGGGCTTTTTTCTGGGAGGGGAACTTTAGAGTGGGTTTGATAGATGGGAAAATTTCATAACTAAGAGGTTAAGTTTAACCCATTTCAAATTTAAGAGATAAGGTTTAAAACTTCAAATTACATCCACGACCATCGCCACCAACAGTAGCACAACCACCAATGCCGCCTGTACCACCACCACAACCACCGTCTTCTCAAATCCATTACCGTCGACGCCACCACCGCCACAATCGCCACCACCATCTCCATCACAGTCGCCACCACCAATTAATCGATCACAACAACCATCATATATGAACGTCTCCATCACCACAGGCATAGTCACCACCACCACCTATACCACCACCATCATCGCAACCAACCACCGGACATAGTCACCACCAACACCTATAGCACCACCATCACTATCGATCTGTAGCATCAGGGGCGAAGCCACTATGCGACTGCAACTCTCCGTCGCAGCACCACCATCACTACGGAGCCGATCTGCTTCACTTCGTTGCACTGCAACTCGCCGTTGCAGCAGTGACGCTCACATCAAGCTGGTTGCTATAGCGGCGAAGGTGGCAGTGGTAGTTTCGATTTGAGAGTATAGAGATGGTAGTGAAGAGAGAAAGGAGAAGAGATGAGGGCGGTTTCAAAAAGACACTTTTTCACATTCTCATTTTCGCAAAAATCTTGTATCCATCAATTGAATTGATTTAAAGTTAATATTTCATATGTATTAAAGTAAAATAAGGTTTGAATTCGTATATTTAAATTTTTAAAAACTCACACATATGCATCAATTTAATTGTTCTAATGAGATGCTGTGACTTTTTTAGAGAAAATTGACGGAATGTCAATTTTTTCACTTTCTCATTTTCGTAAACACCTTGTACGCGTCAATTGGATTGATTCAAAGTTAGTTTTTCGTGTGTATTAACGTAAAACAAGATTTAAATTGCTCAAATGAGATATTGTAACTTTTTTTAAAGAAAAGTGATAGAATGCCACTTTTTTCACATTTCCATTCTCGCAAACACATTACATGCATAAGTTGAATTTATTCGAAGTTAGTTTTTTTTATATGTATTAACGTAATACAATGTTTGAATTCGTATATTTAAATTTTCAAAAATGCACACGAATGCATCCATTCAATTGCTCCAATAAGATACGGTGACTTCTAAAGAGAAAAGTAATAGAATATCACTTTTTCACATTCTCATTTTTGCAAATATTGTGTATGCATCAATTAAATCGATTCAAAGTTAATTTTTATATGTATTAACGTAAAACAATGTTTAAATTCGTATATTTAAATTTTTAAAAACATACACATATACATTTATGTCACTTTTTTTAGTACATGTCACATACTTTTTTCTTTTTCTTGGACTGTGATTTAATAATCCTCAACAGTATTGGTTTAAAGCAAAAGTCACGTTATATTTTTCGCATGATATAATAATGAACTTAAATGAAAAATTTAGACAACATCAGAGGACTTAAAAAAGTGACATAGCATCTCACGTTTCTCATTCTAAAATTTGTATTTCCATTTTCACAAACACCTTGAATGCGTTATTTGAATTGATCCAAAGTTGAATTTCTATATAGACCAGCTGAATCCAATTCATACTAATATCAAATTTGATATATATACTAACCCAAAATCATTAATATAAAGATGAAATTTCATATGCACTAGAATTCCATTAGCAATATCAAAATCATGGTGAAAATTATGTTCATGATTCCCACAATTAAATTACGTAAGTTCATCCATCACGTCACTTTTTATTGTGGAAGTTTAATTATATTTAAGACAAAATATGACGGTATTAGATGAATAAATGATAATATTAGCATAGAAGAAAAAAAGAAAAGAAATAATTTAAAGACATATTACTAATTATGGGAGAAATTGAGGAAAAACTTTGTCAAAAAAGAGAGAAGAAAAGATACAACATCAAGTGGATCCCCATTTTTGGAAATTAGAATGGAAGAGTCCTTGTCATCTTCTCTATTGGAGTCCACATAATTATTGACCCCTAATCACCGTGTTTAATACGGTTTCAGTCAAAGCATAATTGTGTGATAGTTGTGACTTTTCTTAGATTTCAAATTGATTCCAATATTAGGACTGTATGGTCGGGGACCCAATACACTCGATTTTTTACTCTTTTACAAACCGACCCGACCTGACTCATATCCTAAACCAACCCGACCCTAATTTCATCTCAGGTCCCAAAAGACAGCATTCAACAGAGAATTAATGGAGGAGAGGAGAGAAGAGGACAAGATCAAAAATGAAGAGGGTCCGATACACCTACAATTGCACCACCCAAAGCCCAATCTTGTATTACATTTTAAGCAAGTGTGGTTTGAAGCCATGGAGATCGATTTGAGTTACTCTTATCGTGACATCAAACCACCAATAGTGTGATGACACCTTATTCTTTGCCTCCATCATTTTCTCTTCTTCTTGCCTTCAAAAACATATACGTCGAGCCCATTATCAAGCCGGCCGTAATCGACTATGTACGGTGGCTCCGACAACACGTCGTCTAGGTTAACGTTGACCAATTTCACTGAACGGAACCCTTGTTTCTTCTTACTCAAGATCTGCGACGATTCTACGGGCAACAAATCCATGATTTTTTGAATTTTCTCACACTATCAGTGAGATTTTTTTGCAAATTATTTGCATAGTTAGCATATATATACATTGTTGGGACTTTTGAGCTTTGAGGAAAGAAGCATGGGAGGGGATTTTGCAGGGAGGCAAGGAAGGCTAGGTTTTGAACTTGAGAGCGAGGGCTTCACGAGGCGGATTGATTTTTGGCAAGGGAAATACAATTTCAACTTTTCATATCGGGTTGGGTCGGTTTGTAATGTAAACCGGCCGGCCCGAGTATCATAATTTGTAAAATAAAATCGACCCGACCCATTTCGTTTTAAAGTGAAAACAGACCCAACCCGACCTGATTCTGATCGGGTCGATTCGGGTTCGGGTTCGGGTTCAGGTTCGCGATTTCTGGACCGAGCCCTACCGAGTATTTCTCTAAAGTAGAAATTACACAAAACCAGAATTTTAAAGTTTCAATTTCAAATTTCAGATATAAATTTTAATCATACAAAAATCAGATATTAATTCATCTATTTCATCTAACCCAAACCTAAAACCCTAGTTTTATCCTCTTCTTCCACTCCTCTCTCTCTTTTTTGGAGATCCTGATCGAGGCAAATGGGCGAGGGAGATTCGAAACCCTTCCCCTCCCCTTTCTCTTTCCCACCCTCTGCGCGACATGGCACCTCTGGTAACACAAAGCGGAGCCACGCGAAGCGATATTGCACTCGATGTACCACGTCTCTGCATGCGGCGTCGATGGGTGACATCGGAGGTACGCAACCACAAATCGCGTCGATATTGCACGCAACCGTAGATCACGTCGATATTATACGTAGCCACAGATTGTGCAGCTGCAGCATAGCGTTGCGCCTCTGTTCGTGGATTTGGGTTTGGGTTATTCAGCGTTACATTTGCCTGGTTTTAAGTTTGGGTTATGCAGTGTTGCGCCTCTGTGGACGAAGGGTGTCATACTGTCATAGATTGTAGAAGCTGTTGTTGTTGTTGCCTTAGTCTGTGCTGCTGAATCAGAGCTTGCAACTGAGGATTGGGGTTCTGTAAGTTCATAGGATCTTGTCTCTGGAGCAGCTGCTGCAGAACCTGCTGTGTGAAATATCTTCATGCTTGATATCCAATCGGGGTTTCTTTCGCAGCTAAGACATATTGGTAGGATCTTGAATGAAGGCACTAGGTACCCTTGGGCCACTAGGAAGCTGAACTTGTCCCATCCGTGAAGTAGGCAAAGACGTAACACTTGAAGCTCCCTGATGCTGCTGCCTTTACTGGACTTGTTGAGAGCCTGGATCTTGATGTAAGCTTTACTGCACAACAGAGGATCTATCCATAACAGACGAACCAGAGATGCTAACGTTGTTAGATGAGAAGGACATGGGCAACACAAGCAAGCGCATGTAAGATTCTGTATTAATGCTAGCACTTCTCTGCAGATAGGGACCTCCGACAGTCCTGAATTGGCATCTGTGACTAGTGGTGGCAACGAGCCGAGCTCGAGCCGGGAAAAAAAAGCTTGAGCCGAGCCCGAGCTTTTTTAG
>CAIGRF010306022.1:19917-35100 GCA_903798235.1 Fraxinus ornus | reverse complement strand
AACTTGCAACTCAAACAATGGATTAGAGAACACTTACATATTTAGGAAGTTAAATAGCTCACCCTTTAATTTTAAAATTCATGTCAATAACGAATATCATATGTATGCACGTATATCAACAAGAAAGTGGGGAGTTTTGTCGTAAAGTAATTTTTAATCCAATAAAAAAGTGGAGAGTAGACAGCCAACGCACACTTTATTTTTAAAATTCAGCTCAAAGCACGTTATAACTTTGTCCGTGTGCTTTACTTCATTGCCCATAATTCGTTTTGTTTCTTATTACTTATTTTTTTAACAGTATTTTTTTTCCTATATTGTCATAAGATTTTTCTAATATTTCTCACTATTTAAACTCTTTTGAGCGTTATTTTTTATTTTTTTTTGTCAAAGAAGAAGTTATTTGCTATTTAGTTATAAATGAATTGATAAAACGTTGGGGAATTTTCTCTCATTTTGTTCAATACATCTCAGAATTTTACGGAACAATGCTATGGTACCCCAAAAATCGGGCATAATACACACAACAAGTGGACCCCCATTTTTGGTAATATTTAAGTGGGGCCCGCCTCCCCATGTGAAAGGAATTCAAATTATTGTACAAAACTTGGTTTTTTTCCTATACATGCAACATTTTTCTATTTTACGTGAACGAAGGAGAATGAATTTGTGTCTTCTTTCTCTCGTTTTCTCGTTGCATCATATTGGTCTTAAAGTCGGTCTAAGCTCAGTATGCTATCGAGGAGTTCATGGCTCATTTGTAAATCTTTTGTAGAAGTGCAATAGAAAGAGGAAACGACACGTCTTATAACAGTTGAACTTGCTCACATGAAAATGTCCTCGATGACCCAACATCTCGATAGAGGGTGCACGGTACGTGCAAGAAGAAGAGTTGCACAAGGAGCTAACGGATGGGGTGCTGCGGAACCAGTTGATTTTACAATATGATGTTGAATTGGAGTTCGACATGATTCTTTTGCTCCATTTAATCCTGATTTTGGGACTAACTTAAGCGAAATGTATAATGAACTACCCTATCTTGATAAAAAGCCCGTTGATGAGATTCTCGAGAAGCAGTTTAAAAAAACACTTGTAATCTACTTATAATTTTTAAAATCACTTTTCCGTGTTGTTCAATGATCATCATGAAATCTGAAATCTGGTTCTCAACACGAATCATTAAATTCTAGTTTAGAAAATGATAAGTTTTTCACTTTTAAGTGTGAGATTCAAGGAATGAAGACCGATTCAAGTCAAATTGGGCATGTATTATATGGCGATTCTAGAGAAAGAACATATTATTTCTCCTGGATTCAGGATTTGCAAGAAGCCTGAAGATGGTGTGTTCGATGGATCTAGTGTCAAGGGATTCGGGGCTATTGGAGCACGAGATTTCCAATATTGTTTCCCTAGTTACAGGTCCAGTGAAAAGTTGTCATTACATGATACTTGACGTACAAAGTTCGATAGTAGAACTTCTTCAACTAGACCAAGGAAAATGACGTCCTTTTGGACCATTTTATTTATTTTATTTCATTGCTTTGAATTTATTAGTCTTCCAATCGTTGTTACATGGCTCTTTTTAGGATTTCCACTGTTTAAACTCTTTTAAGAATTATTTGTTTTTGATAATTAATAAAATCTAGTTGACCTCTCTCATATTGTTTAACCAACACAATTGAATAATGTGTTGTTTGTTCTCAATTTCTCATGCTTTCCAGCTACATCACCCTCTCGACAAATATCTGTAGCAATACCTTTGGCCATCCATCAAATAGAGTTGACATCTCTTGTCCCGAACTTGCTGTCGATTTAGTTGTTCCCTCAATACAATGTTAACACTTCCACACATCGTCTGTTCATATTCTAATTGGAAGAGGTCAAAACATTTTTGACAATTACATACATTATACGCCTAGGCATATTCCGAAATAGATGTGACTTGTCGAGAGATAACCAATGAAACAAGAGTGGAACCGCTGAACTCAATCAAACAAAATAGCGTTCAGGAGTTTCTTTTTACCGCTCGTTGATGGTATCACAGTACTTCACTCATTGCAATTTACTTATTTTATTCTGGTCATCAGACGTTGCTTTCGCTGAAAGAAATAACACTTTTCGGCATTTGCCAGCCAATTTCCGGGTAATTAGAAATAAACTTGAAGTGACATTGATTTATATCTCCATCTCATATCTGCTAATATTATTTGGTTGCATCATATTATAATTAGGATAAATGTCAGTTCATAACTTTGGCAACTAAAATTCATAATACTAATTAACATTATTTGTGGCCACAACACACGATATTAAAACAAGATTCCACAAACCATCAATAGATCAGAAAGTAAACTTGTAGTAAATAAAAGATGGAACATAAAGAATTATTTCGACCTAAACCCCGGAGGTTTAGCGATCGGATCTAACACCTACATCCCCCGTTGAGCATCCAAATAATGGATTTTCGCTCGAATGCACTATTAAGCCCAAAATGGCAACAAGTTACAAAATGTTCTTCCAATCACAAGAGAAAAGTACAGAACACTTATTTCTTTTACACCAAACTGCAGATCTATAAAGAATCACTCAAGAAACCCCACAATAGCCGACTGAAATCGCGACTGCAAGAAAACCCTGATTCACACAGTGATCACTTAGATATTTCAAATTATAGAGGCTAACAACTACTATAATCTCAGTTTACAAGTTCATCATGAGAGAAGAACACAAAGTATAACTACTCTCAGAAGAACGTAGAGACGGAATAACTCAAAAGGAAGAACCAAGTGAAAATATATGTACTGTGCACGTATATTTATCTCATCACACCAACAAGGCAATAATCCAAGGGCCACAGATAAACCACGTGTCACCATCTCATAATAACAGCACCATTAAGAAAAACGTATTCAGCCAAAACACGTCTTTAAGCCAATTTTTGGGAATGCATAATTGATCAATGGTTCGAGTCTCAACAATTTCCACCTTGCTACAAGAAAAATGGGTCAATTGAATTGTTTGATTGTTATTTCTTTCCTAGTTGTTTTCCTATATTGTGGTATCCATGGCTATTTAGCAAGGAAATGAGAAGAGTAAGGCAATGTTTGTATCTTTGACAATTGTTTTGAAAGTTTGGAGAGATTCCAACTGAAGAGAGAGTCTGCATGGTTTCTCCTCGTGGTTTCCAACGTGAGGTTGAATCACGAGGTTTGCACTATTTCTTGTGTTGGAAAATACAGGTCATGGGCCGTCCATATGGGATGACCCGACCCGCAAGACAATAAAAATGGTTGGAGGGAGTGATTTGAACTTGAAATTCAAATTTACAACTCTCTATAACTTCCATTAACATGTAATCTCTAATTATTTGTTCAAGGCAAAATGAGGAAAAGATGGCAAGAAAATTGAAGTGAAAATTCGTATAAAAAATCACTCAAAAAAAATGAAAAAGTGCCAAGATCTATATATTTGGCATGGAAACTTACAAAATTACATATTTATTGTAGATTAAAATCCCATTCCATTGTAATTGAGTTTGGGATCATTGGAGAACAAGAAAGCGTAGATTTTGGAGTTTGGAATGCAAGGTGATTCAACCACACAAAAAATCTTGAAATTCATCTTTTATGTAAGCATCTTGACTAGAAATTTATGTTCAAGCATGTTTCAAATTCATACATTGGCATCAGAGTCATAAGTTTTGTTAGGTAAGTGATGTAATTGACAAATTTGTGAACAAAAAGGACTAAAATTAATATGTTGTAAAAGTCAAGGAGTTAGTTGCAATTAGTTGAATTATTATTATATTAGGTCTAGGGATCGAGAATGGAAAATAAGGAAAAACGACACCGAAAGTTCGCTAGCTTATTGCTAAGAATTGGCTCAAGCGTCAGAAACAGAAACCTCGTCGCCCTCCTATCGCCTTGCCTTCGCTCGAACGACAACCTACTGCTCGACTGTCGCCCAGCCCTTCTCGAGCGACAGTGTCATCCGAAAAATTTTAATTGCATTTTAAGGCTTTTTGTCTGCCCATTCAATCCCAAAACCTAAACTATAAATACCAAATGCCACAGAACATTTTTCTAAAGTTGAACATTGTGCAAAACATGGAATTCTTCGTTGCTCCACAGGAGAGACAAATTGAAAAAGTCGGGAGTTGCTGCAGGATGGCACATTCTAGAAGGGTTTTGAAAACTACAGTTAGGAGTTGGTGCATGAGCACAAAATTCATGTCTTCGTCTTGTCTGACGGACTGTAAGTTCAATCGTTTATAGTGAATTTTGACTAGCAAAGTACCCAAAGTTTTTTTTATTTACAGTTTTTTATGTTCTACGGTATTCAAATATATGATAATTGAACTGATTGCATAACCATCTAGAGATAATAAATTAGTGACTTGTTGCTAATTAATTATAATTTTAATTTTCGCATTTATACCTATTCACCCCCTCTGGGTGTAGTTTGGGTCGAATCTCGTTATTTCAATTGGTATCGGAGCCTTATTTTGATTCCTGACCCTTAATTAACTCTAGACGAGTCAGTCCTTGTCTGTACCTCCTTTTTCGACGGAAGCAACCATGTTTTTTGGAAAGTTCGAATAAGAGCTTTCCTTAAAATATTGGATAAACGTATTTGGATTTGTGTTAAAAATAGGTGGGATGCACCTTCAACCAGTGTTGCTGGTGTAGTTACACCCACTGATATTTCACTTTAGACTAAAGATGACTTAGGTGAGTGTAATTAGAACAGTAAGGGCATTCATGCCATGTTAATGGCTATGTTTGCGAAGAGTTTAGGAGAGTTTCTATATGTGAGACTGCTAAAGAAGTTTGGGACATCTTAGAAACCACACACGAGGGAATTAAAGCTGTTAAAAATTCTAAACTGCAAATGTTGATCTTTAGGTTCAAAGAAATTAGAATGAAAGACGATGAATCGTTCCATGAATTCTATACAAAGCTTAATAAATAGTTAACTCAGCTTTAACCTTAGTGAAAAGATCCCTGAGTCCAAAATCGTTAAAAAAGTCCTTGATCCATACCTGAAAGGCTTAGACCTAAAGTCACCGCGATTGAAAAAAGCAGGGACTTAGTTGCAGTTAAGATAGAAGGACTTAGATGCAATTAAGATAGAAAAACTCGTAGGATCCTTTCAAACCTACGAACTCACCATTTCTCAACCTAAAAATGTTAAATCCATAGCCATGAACACTGTTTAGGAAGAAGAGAATGAGCCAATTGATGTTGAAACCCTTAGGGACGACGAAATAGCTTATTTCGTTAAAAAATTTCAGAATCTAAGTTAGAATCTGAGGATGAACTTGATATTCACAAATCTTATCATGAACTATTTGAGGAGAGTTTTAAAATAAAAAATGTCAATAAAGATGTACTGAAAAAAGGTAAATGATCTTGAAAGAGAGAAAGAAAACTCATAGGTGACCTTCAGGACTCTACCAAAAATTTGAGGGAGTTGAAGTTTTTTAATGAGAACTTGGAAGACAAAGTTAAATCCTTAACAAGTGATCTTGAAAGATTTAATACTCAACTTCTATCATTCATGAGTGGTACGTAGAAACTTGATAATTGTTAGGGATGAACAAGCCTACTGGAAATAGGCATGGTTTAGGTTACGTTCAAAATGGTAATACTACTGCTAGTACATCCAAGATCACGTTCGCCCCGACCACTAACATAGCTTGGAAAATTGTCTATCCTAAACCAAAGGGTGAAAATGTCTTAGGTCGAGACCTACTAAACAACATAGGGTCAATCGTCCTAGGTTTATTCCCACCTATCACCATTGTGACGCACAGGGACACACAAGACCTAGGTGCCGTAAACTTTCGACTAGGAGTAAAAGTCAGGATTTCTCGAGCAATGTTAACTTCCTTAACAATCAGGTCAGCTACTTATCTGAGATGATGACTCGGTTAACTAGAATCATTTCTACTTCTAAGAAGGTTTGAGTTAAGAAGAGTGATCTCTCTAGGTCTGGTGATCAGTTGAATTACTATGTTGACCATGTTGCACTTAAAGCTCAAAATAACTCTATGTGGTATCTTGATAGTGCGTGTTCTAGACACATGTGTGGTGACAAAGCCTTGTTATCTTCTATCAATGATTGGAACGGCGGTGTGGTTACCTTTGGAGATGGAGCTACTGTACTCTATTCACCAACTGACCAGAGACCCCCTCATAATGCTCTAAACAACCAAGAACTCTCCTGACAGTCTGTTTCTGACCGTTGGCGAATATGATCATACCATCAGCAAATGAAAGGTGTGAGACAAGAATACTACCTCTATGACGATAACACATACTAGGATACTCCTGAAACCTCTGAGTGCGTAGGCATGAGAAGTAATCTGCAGCTATGATGAACAAGGATGGCGAGATAGGATCTCCCTATCTGAGCCCTCGAGAGGAAGGGAAAAAACTACATAGGCGGCCATTTAGGAGAACAGAAAATGACACTCCGAGATGCACCGACTAATCCTATCAATCCAGATCCAATCGAATCCAAATGCCTTTAATATATAATAAATGAAGCTCTAATCCATCCAATCTATGCTTTAGTCATGTCAAGTTTCAGCATAGCGTTACCCCCTCGCATTCTATCATCCAAAGTATGGAGAAGCTCCTAAACCAAAAGTACATTGTCTCCAATTAGGCGACCAAAAATGAACCCACTCTGTTATGGAGAGATAATGTACGGTAACAATTTACTCAATCTGGTGTTCAATAGCTTAGTAATAAGCTTATTGAACACAGTACATAATTGATAGGTCTAAAGTTGGTCCATCTACAAGCACCATCCCTCTTAGGGAACAAGACTATAGTGGTAGCAGCAAAACCCCGTGAAAGATGGCCGCATTCAAAGAAGTCCAAGATTGCCCTGTATACATCGTCCTGAATAATGTCCTAACAATGTTGGAAGAATAGAGATGAGAATCTGTCCGGTTATGCAACACTATCAGCATCTATACTAAAACCGCATCCCGAACCTCATGAACCAAAGGGATGCGGTTTATTGCTAAATTATCATCCTCTGTCAAAAGCCTAGGGATGATATAAGAACGAATGGGGTTCAACAACTATATAGGAGCAGATAGAATATCCTGGTAGAATGTAATAGTAGAAGACTGAATGTCAGCAGGAGTTGCTAAGACAACCTTTATTTGCGTCCGATGGACCTAACATACGATTTAATCCTACGTCCTTGAACCATTGCATGGAAATAACGAGTATTGTGATCTCCTTCACATACCCAATGTAAACCAGCTTTTTGCTTTCAAAATCCTCATCAATAGATAAGGTTCGATTCAAAACTGCCTGTGCATGATGTAATAGGTTACAATTCTCCGATATAAGGTCTCTATCATATACTATCTCAGTCTCATCTACCATATCCTCAGTATCATGCACCCGTTAGATAATATCTCCAAACACATGTCGATTCCACCAATGTAGACTCTGTTTCAGCCTAAAGAACTTCTCCCAAAGAGCAGCCATCCCCGTAAGATGTGTAGGGATCGACCACTTATTAGCGACAAAGGATGAGAATCATGATACTTAGTCCAAACGTTGAGGAATCTGAAAGGTCTAGGCCCCAAATTATCATCAGAAACCCACTAAAATAATAAAGGCGAATGATCAGATGAAGTTCGTTTCAAGTGCCTCACAGTAAGCTGTCGACAGAAAGTGACAGATGTAGAATTAATGAGTACCCTATCCAGTCTCTTTCTGAATCGACCATTGGACCAAGCTATCAATTCCCAAGGAAACTAGCATCCTCTAAACCACAATTTAACATTATATCAGAGAAAGCAGTGGTGCCTCGATCACAGGTATTATGACCAGTGCGCTCACCATCATGCATAATAACGTTGAAGTCTCCCCCAACTAACTAAGGGTCGTCCATATCGAGGGAAATATGGTGAAGACCCTCCTACAAATCCCTCCTGATAGATACGTTACATGAAGCATAGACATGAGTTAGATAAATAGGATGCGCTAGTATGGGATCCTCAACTCTAACATGAAGGAACTGTGGATGATCAACAATAACAGTAACAGTAGTACCCGTGTTCCAAAAAAACTGGATCTTGTTCGTCTCATTTTGAACTCCTGTATCAAAGCATAGATAACTTCAAATATCTTCAAATCTATCCTGAAAAATAAAAGGCTCCAAAATAATCAAGAGATAAACCTGATGAAGCTTAATAAGTTTCTTCAGGCATTGATGAGTAGCTACATTAGCTATACCTCTCGCATTCCATATGATGGTACTCATTTGGATGTACGTGAAGAGGTATCCTGTGACCAACTCCTGGTCACCATCCTAGGAATTGAAGTATTAGCGGCTTTGGCATTTCTTTTTCGACTAATTGGGACAATATCATTCTCCTCTGGCCTACTAGTCATGCCTGTAAAGTCATCAGCTGAAGAACGACAATATGGACCTTGATGATGAACTTCAATATGAGAAACATATCAAAATTGGACTGATCTAAGGATAAGAAAGCCTCAAAATTCTGTTGACAATGTGTCGGTGAAACTGGCATTTCCAAAGCAATTGAGTCCCGTGGCCTCTCTATCATATCCTCTAAAAGAGGATCAAAGTATATAGAACTACCAATCATGGGAGTACTGCTAATCGGATCCGAAGATTGAGCAACTAGTTGATCATCTAATGTAGAAACTGGTTGGCTATGATGACCCGCTCGAGTGAGAGCAATTGTCAACTGATCTGGAGGTAAGAATCTGTGGATCAGCGGTACTAGTAACAGGTGGGGCAGTGAAAGTAGTAACTATCTGATCGGTAGTAATTGTGGTAACCGGGATACTGGGAAGAATAGAAGTAATATTCTCTTAAGTTCTATCCTGTCTCTTCTGATTGTGCTTAACCGGCATCCATCTCTGGCGAGGCAGAGTTGCAGTCTCTTTATCCTCACCCTTATCCTTAGCCAAAACTAGGGGAGCCCTAGAAGTATGGTCAACAGCTATGGGTGCCACATGTGATGGAGCAGGATGCGAACTACTAGAGCATCTATCATCCTTGTGTCCAAAATGTCATCATCTGAAGCAAAAGTCGGACACCTTATCATATATGATGAGCTGTCAATATCCTTCCTTCTTCTCCCTCGCAATCCATACTCGATCAGGGAGTTTACATTCTAGGTCAACCTCAATACAAAGTCTCACTTCACTAGGTCGTCGAAGACCCAAAGTAGCTTCATCAATATGAAGCGGAAGCTCAATAGCTTTAGCTATAGCAAATAATGCACTCTTAGCGCGAAAGTGAATAGGGAATAGGGAAAATGAAACCCAAATAGGAGCAATATGGACCTCATATTGAGGACTAAAACTGGGGTCCACTTGAATACCCTCATAGGACAACCATCAATATACCAAGTGGGTTTGAGGAATAAGCGTAAGTAATCATCCTTGTACGCTATGTGAATAATAATGTATACCTCATCAATTAAGCCAATCACATAATCACCAATAAATCCAAAGTGCATAAAGTTTTAATGTACCTTGGCCATAGAGGGTTTACGCTGAATAAATTTACCTACAAGTGTGAACCTGTAGGCCTCCGTAAGAAACAGTTCATCTGACTTTTCAAAAAATATTGCAGGCTCAACATGGTGGATGTATGGTTTTTTGTAACCATATTATGGACTCTAGATTCCTGAGGGGTATGTAGTACAGTAGCAAATGATTTCCTATGACTCCTCTCAGCTTGAGTCACAATAGGTCTGTTATAAACAGCTGCAACATAGGACCTAGGAGCCTAGGTGGAAACTGAAGCACCAGAAGGATTTATAGGTGGTCTAGATGTGACCGGGGCTGGTGGTAGATTACGAGTCTCCAAATTGCTGGCATGTGGATGGGGATTCAAAGGTTCTTTTGCAGGAAGAGAGGTGGTAGGACCATTTTCAGCTTAACCTTAGATGGAGGCTCAAAGTTGGCGGTGAGATTCGACAAACTATTGATCAGGGGCATGGGCACCTTAGGTGTATTAGGAGAAGTAGAATTCAGTATTGGGGTGGCCTTGTCATGGTTCAAAATAAGTCCACTAGAATTTGCATTGGAAGGCCCCATGTTATTCGAAACTTGTGGTATGAAATTTTGGTGTAATTGGCTATTGTTTCCTTCAATTGGAAGGTTACCCATGTCCATAAGGTTCTCAATTTAATGAATGTGAAGCGAATTATGGAAAAAAAACACCAGTAGGGTCATCATTTCCAGTAAAACCATATGCATCGCGAGGAGAAAATTGGACAGATTCAATTCCAGAAATTGGGGTGTTAATTGAAGCAATTACCCATATCCTTACCATTGCCAATTGAACTCATGTTGGCTGAATTGATCAATTGGAGCAGGTTTGCAGCATCAATTTGGTGAAAATTGTAACTGTCGAACACTCTCTTAGCTGCAGCCACAAATTGTCACTTTCGAGGCTCAATTGGTCAAGACCCATGGTTGGGCTAGGTGCGCCAGGTGAGGGCGCACCTATCCCAGGTGGTCCGTGATTGGAAGTCTTTAGGACTGCGCCGGAATCCATCATTTGCGAACACAGTTTCGCGACATTCGCGCCAACGATAGTTTCTGTAGTTAATTCAGCCTTGTAAATTGTTGTTTGGTCACGATTGAGGGCTTGGTAATGTTCATCCAGTGGGTAGGGGATTGACCAGTGTGTGGTTCCGGCCTGAAAGTTGGCTGGACGGGCAGATTCCGACATTTTTTGTCATTTCAGGCAGCAAACTTTGCAAGCTTGTACTGGCGGAAATACTTGGAATTTCGGGGTGATTTGGGTGGAAATTAAAGAGGGGATTAAGGGCTTTCCTCCAATATCAATGTCAGGTGGTTTGGGTGGCCGAAACTTGTCGGGATTTTGGCTCATAGTAGGCAGTTTTAGGGCTAAAAATCGCCCAAAAAAGAAAGAAATAACTTTTCTCTCTATATCAGATTAAAGTCTTATGAGGAGATTTAGGTGTATCATATTTGATTATTTGTTCTCTATAATGAAAAACTCATGCTTTTTTTTTTTTTTTTTGTGTATTTGACTTTTTTGTTTTGTTTTATGTGGTAGTGCATTCATGCTTTACAATAAAAAAACACACAACAACAAACAAATTTTTTGGAATTGAAAAAAAAAATAACAAACAATTTTTTTTTTCCCATTGTTGCGAGACATTGTTTTTCGGGTTTAATATACAATATACTTGATCCTGTTGGTTGTGAATAAGCATGAGTTTAATTGATGAGTTGTAACATAATTTCCATTGCTGGTTTAGGTTATTTATGGAGTACTTAGTATAGGTTTTTTCATATATCTACCACACTGCACACACTATGATATTGTTAGTGGGACTCTACCTCGTGTGTGAGATTTGGGATGGCAGTTACATGTTAGTAGGGTGACTTTGAACATGAATTGACCTTACTAATTAGAACTAAACTCAAATTTATCCCCGGTAATAAAAAAGGGGGCTCAATATCTTATGTTCTTCATTGAAGCCTATTTGACTCGAGCAATTAAGTCTGAGGGTTTCTAATAACTTGGTGCCTAAGGTTAACTGACTTGGGTTAACCAACTTAAAGCTCGCTACAAGGGTCATTTTAATCGATTAATGAAGAAGAGCCCGCACTTAAGATTTTAAAAATTATTATGAGCTTAACATATTGAAAGTTGTGAAAATAAAATATGCTAAAATTCAGGGAGAGAAAAAAAAAATTCCTTACAAAATGAGCTTTAATGTATAGGTTCTAATGTACTTTACGTGGTTTGACTTTCATAAGTAGATGAATATCATTATTGGCAGTGATGTTGCGCAAGTCATTTCTCACAAAATTAAGGTTTGAAGTCCTACTACTAGAGGATTAGTGACACTTTACACATATGGGTCACGTATATAATTTACTCTATGATTAACTTGAGTCAAATGTGTGTGAAGGTTTATTGTTCCTTACTTATACTTATATTTGCTAACACCTGCATTGTTGGATTATTGTATGTTATTTCTTGGTCCCTTGTCATTTTGTGACAAAGAGGGGGAGTAGAACAAGACTTAAATGCATTATCATGACAACATGATATTTTGCTATGCATTAACATGATAACATGATGTATCTTAAAAATCTTGACTCAAAGGCATTATATGATATAATTTTAGTATTGCTAGATTAAGTTTTGATATTTTGTAGGATCAATGTTTCATTTTGATATGTTAGATTGCATTGATATTACTTCTCAATTTAGTATATGATGAAACTAAAAAATTGAGTTAACTGCTTAAATCATTTTTACATGTAATACTTCTTGATTAGCTGCTTAAATTGGTTTTACACTTATTATTGTTTCACATACGTTTTACACTGGTATTTGAATTTTATTAGTTTCAGGAAACAGATTTTGATAAAGGAAAAGCAGAATTCAATCAAGACAGTCAGTTTGTGTCAGTCATTGAGTTTGTATTTGTTTTACTACTACCTTGATTTTAGATTGTAGTTTTATCATAGAATGTCAAATGGGGAGCTTGTTAGGATTTGATGTAATTGGCAAATCTATGAACAAAAATGACTAAAATTAATATGTTGTAAAAGTCATGGAGTTAGTTGCAATTAGTTGAATTTGTATTATATTAGGTATAAGGTTCGAGAATGGAAAAGAAGGAAAAACAGCGCCAAAATCCTGCTAGCTTATCGCTAAGAATTGGCTCTAGTGTCAAAAATAGAAACTGCGCCGCTCACCTTTCGCCTTGCCTTCGTTCAAGCGACAACCTGTCACTTGACTGTCGCCCAACCCTCGCTCGAGCGACAGTGTCATCCAAAAAAAATTTAATTCGCATTTTAAGGCTTTTTGTCCACCCATTCAATCCCAAAACCTAAACTATAAATATCAAACGCCACAAAACATTTTTCTAAGGTTGATCGTTGTGCAAACATATAGTTCTCATATTCTCTTCATCGATTATCTTTGAACCTCCGTTCTTTGAGAAAATCATATCCACAATCCAAATACCATACTACTGCTTCCTACATATCTGTCAGAGATATGAAGACCAAGGAAAGGTGACCAAAGTTCAGTTGGTGAAGAACACGGATTTTTTCGTTGATCCATAGGAGATAGACGAATTTACAAAGTCGGGAGTTGCTTCAGGATCACACTTCCAAGAGGGCTTTGAAAATTACAGCTGGAAGTTGGTGCGGAGTACAAAATCCACGAGAGCTGTGATAGTTGCAATCAAGAGGTCAGAAAGTTCATGTCGTCGTCTTGTCTGATGGACAGTAAGTTCAATCATTTATAGTGGATTTTGACAGGCAAACTGCTTGAAGTTTTACCCAGTTAGGGTTTCTCCGTGATCATACTATGCGTTATTTATTACTTTATTTACATTTTTTTTTTGTTATGCGATATTCAAACATAGGATAATTGAACTGATTGCATAACCATCTAGAGATAACTAATTAGTAATTTGTTGCTGATTAATTACAGTTTTTAGTTCTGCATTTACACATATTCCATGGTTGAATTCCTTACTGGAATATATGCTTAAATATGCCATTATATGATTCGATTGAGTTATGAATCCTGTATGTCGTTGAAACATTATATGGTCTTTAATTACATCTTTTGATATACATATCTAAATTAACAAAATTTTGAAATTATATATATAATATGATTTAGAATTCATTTGCAAGATTTCATCAATTTTCATTATTGCATTAGGAGAAAATTGAAGCCTCAATCAACTTTGCAAAAACTTTAAAAATTATTGCATTTTATTCATTCATTTTCATGCAATAATATTAGTAGGGTTAGAAAGATATTTCAATTAGCTTTCCAACCATATAAAGAACTTAAATCTTGTACTTGAAACAAAGAAGTTATCAGGTTTTAAAGTTAGGATAAAAATCTAATTTTTTTTGCATGAAAATCGATAAAATTCAAAATTTTATCACATGATAACTTCTTCTATACTATGTTTCATGCTTTCCATTTGGTATGTTGGATAGATCTTCTCAAGATCTTTCCAACGATATAAAGATCATTAATTTTGGTCTCGAAAGGAAAAAGTTATGACATCTTGAAATTTGGATGAAAATATGATTTTTTTGCATGAAAATTGATAAATTTCAAAATTTCATCACATAATAACTTACTGTACGTTAAGTTTCATGCTGCCCATTTGGTATGCATGAATAAATCTTCTTGAGACTTTTATAAATGATATAAAGAACATTAATTTTGTCTAATTCTTATGGAACTAAATCTTTTCTAATTATGTTAAATGTACACCTTGTATCTATTAAAGTTATTAAATCTAGTTTTATCATTTTATTTATTCGTAGTTCTATGGGCATTCTAAGGCTTTTGGTTGAGTTTATTCTAGATATTTGACAAATTATTTCTTCTTGATTTTTTGTGTAATTATCTATAGGCTATTTTACTTTTGTTTCTAAATTTCTAATTCTATATTGTATTCTTCTAATATTTCGTATATTTTTTCTATTCTATTATTTGTATTTATTACCCTTTTACTTCTGATCTTTCTTTGATCTCCTTATAATCTTTAATTTTACTATGAACTTCTTCTCTAATTCCTAAATTATTAAAATGGATTTCTAAACAATTTTTACATTGATTTCTATTTTTATATCATGGGTATATTTTACATTTATCCATCATTGATCATTGTCCTCTAATCCATTCATGGACACATTTTTGTTCTACATTCATCATTTTATGTCGAAAATTGAAAAATCTAGTTCTTCTAAATTACTATAACTATCTTCAGAACTGCTTATTACTTTTAATTTATCTAATTCTTTATTTGTGTAAATACTATATATTGAACTGCAAGTTTCACTATCAGATAATTCTATAATATTAAACTGTATTTCTTTAATTATCGTAGATTTAGCTATATTTTCTTTAGTTTTATTTTTATTGGACATTTATTAGCGAAATGTCTAAAATCACCACAAATATAACATTTACAATTTTTTTTTTTTAACATATCTACTAAAATTGGGTTTTTATTTTTATAACTAGTGATTGCACGTGTAGTGGGTGATGTAGTGTAATTAATAATGTTGAAATTTTGAATTCAATTATAACATAACATTTTTCTATTGGAGAACAATCTGATGTGAAACTTTTAAATTTTAA
>CAIGRF010306022.1:0-15629 GCA_903798235.1 Fraxinus ornus | reverse complement strand
TAAAATTATTTTTGATATTTAGAATTTATCAATCATATATTTATCATGACCGCACTTCAATATTTTCAACAAATTTTAAATCGCTTAAAACGCATATTTGTAACTTAAAATATTGAATCAAATGTTAAAAATAAAAAAAATAAGTAAAAAAAATAAATAAATAACGGCTCAAGCGGCTTAGCCGAGCCGAGCCGAGCCATGGCTCGGCTTATGGCTTATGAACAGTAACCCACTCTTTTATATTAGTTATAGATATGTCCTACTTTATCTAATATTATACACTTTTCTATCTTCATATTGTCTTTTATGCTCTTATGTTTTTTTATATAATTTTTCTTTTATCTTCTATAATCATAGGTCTGCGATGTATACAAATCTGGAAAAAAAAAAAAGAGAACAATTTAATTTCTTTGTACATGTTAATCCTACCGCATTTGCTAATCTTTCAAAATCTAATAAAAATGGTTGTATGTACTTCATATTACTAATATCTGATTTTTCAAATTCTTCTAAGGCTTTGTTTTGTTCATAAAGTGTTATCTCTATTGAGGTTAGATTTTATAATTATTTCTCTAATAAAGCTTGTAAAATTTCTAGAATCGTTACATCCGACCATTCTTAATCTAGTTTTTTCTGGTTTTAGTCTTTTAGATGTAACATATATGTCTAATGTTGTCTTTCCTAAATAAGTTTCTAAATAAGCCTACATTTCTAATACAGTCATATGTATATGTGCACTATTATATACTCTAATTACATAATTTTCCCATTTGGTTAAAGTACTAGGTTTGCCTCGGGGTTTACAATTATTTAATTCTAAAATTAATCGTCTATCACTTGCTGTTGGTAAATTAGATCATTCATCCGACTATCTTTTTCCTGAGATTTTATATTTTTTGTCGTTCTATTCATATACATTTGGAGGGGGAAATGATACTTTCGTACTATGTCGTATTTTGAATTCATGGGTTCTTTTCTTTTTCCAAATTATTGGTCAAATTCTAATTTAGTTCTTTTATTACCTCATCACTACATTCTTTTATCTTGATTTCTGTACTTGTTTGATCCTTTTCTAACTATATTCTGATTTCTATTTCTCTAGATTTTCTAAGATTTGTAAATATCTGAAATCTTTTTCATCGTCTTCTTTACTGTCTTCGTCTAATGCATTTACTTCATCTTCACTTTCATAGTCTTCTATTCAAAGTATCTACATTCCTTATCATTTTCTTCTTCATAATGCTTTGTCTATTGTGCTTGCTCATTATAATTTCTAAATCTAATACATAGAGATCGATTACTATTTTGCACATAATATTATCTTCTGGTACTAATATCGATCTTTGTAAGAAGTTTCCTAGATTCCGATCTAATCCTGCATTTGTTTCTGAAAAGAATTTTTTTGTTGGGATGACTTTTATGCCTTTTTGTCCTAATATATTGATTATTTTCTAATTTATAATTGATAATACTGTTTTCACTAGTCTTCCTATGAATCCAGTACAAATTAACAAATTATCTTAATCTCTTTTCATTTGATTTTCTTTGTTTTTTATTCATATTTTAATGTCTTTATAAAAACTTTTTGTCTTAACTAAATAATATGGTATAAAGTATACTATTCCGCCTTTGCTATTTATGTCTAATTCTGCGCTTCCTAATAGTCATTGTTCTGTGTCTGTAAATCTGCTATCATATAAACATACTAATACTTTTAAATTTTCTCTATGAAATCCTTTTACTCTTACTATTATTAATCCTAAATGAGTTTTTAAAGATTTTTATTAACAATTTCTTTATAAGCTTCTTTTTCTATTAAATCTAAGGATATAAATTGATCTTCATGTATACAAGAAACATATTGGCTCCTAGATTTTCTCTATGAAATCATTTTACTCCCATTATAGATTAATCCTAAATAAGTTTTGTGAAGATTTTTATTAACAATTTCTTTATAAGATTCTTTTTCTATTAAATTCAGGGATATAAAGTGATCTTCATGTGTACAAGAAACATATCTTTTACCAGAATGTTGACATATTAAGGATTTGTTAATATATTTCCCTATTTATATATGTCTAAAACTTTTACTAATTCTAATTTATTTTGAGCTAATTGGCACAAAACGTCCCTACCTTTGACATGTATTGTGGAAATCATCCCATACTTTTCATTTCTTGACATTTATGCCCTTACCTTCAACCTTTCGTGCGCCGAATGTCCTTTTCACCATGTTATGACGATTTTACCCTCCTTCCCAAATATAACAAAAGAAAAAGAAAAGAAAAATAAAGAACACATTGTAATTATGTGTCCAAACTTTTTAAAAGCTACAACCGAGTCCAAATTTGAAAAAACCATCACCCCTAAGCCGCCACCTTTGAAGCAAAAAATCCCTAGCCAACCACCGCCCAAACCACCGAACCTCCATTCCCTAATCACCGGAATTAGTGCAAGTCATGGTTATTTGGCAAACTCTTCCCATTTTCGTTATGCAACCTGCTCTGTCATGTAATCATCAAAGCTTTTTTCAGGTATACAAGTCTTGTGCACTAAATTATTATATCATTCAACAGCTTTGGCACTAATGAATTTGCTCCTATCAAAGGAGTTGAAAGAGGAGGCTACGGCTTTTGATCTCTTTTTAGGCGGCATTATAGCTCCACAAACTTAATGATTTGAATTTAACTTTTTCCGTTCAAGCTTGTATTCACCCCCGAACTTGAGATTTTTCCTTCAAAACACAACGATATTGTTACTAAGAATAAAATATACCTACATGAAAATTAAAAATAAAAGTAATAAGAATAATAAAATAAATAAAACAAAAGTTATTTAAATAATAAGATAAGGATAGGGCTTGGGTTCCCTCCCAAAAAGCACTTATTTACGGTCATTAGCTGGAATGTGTGTCGCGATTATTCTGGAACAGCTAGTTCAAGACTTTCCTTAGCGGTGGGAAATCCTCTACGCAGTGTTTGATACGATGTTCATTAACCTTGAAATTTCCTTTGGTTGGGTGGTGTAACTCAACTGTACAAGAAAACTTGATCTCCCACTTTGAAATCCGTTGTCTTTCTTGTCATGCCACTACTTTGTCCTCTCTTTGTAGATGGATTAATTCTTATACACTTCTCTTCTGAATTCTTCCAATTAATGAAGTTGTAACATTCGTGTTTCCCCAACTTTCTCTAAATCCATGTTCAATTGCTTCAATGCCTAGTATGCTCTATGCTCAAACTCAACTGGTAAGTGGCAGGCTTTTCCAAACACTATTTGGTATGGCGACATCCCAATTGACATCTTGTACGAGGTGCAATAAGCTACAAAGCATCATCCAATTTCTTGGACCAATCCTTTCGAGATGCATTCACTATGAATTCCAGAATTCTTTTCAATTGTCTGTTGGAAGTTTCAACATGTCCACTCGTTTGAGGGTGATAAGGCGTGGCGATGTGATGGTGTACCCCATACTTATGAAGTACTACTTGGAATAACATGTTGCGAAAGTGAGTTACACAATCATTTTTAATGGCTCTTGGTGATCCATAACAGTTGAAAATATGTTTTCTTATATAATTTACCACCACCCTTACGTCATTGGTGGGCAATACCTTGGCTTCCACTCATTTGGAGACATAGTCCACTGCAACTAAGATATATCGATTATTATAGGACGACGAAAAAAGGTCCCATAAAATCAATTCCCTATAAATCAAATATTTCCACTTCCAGAATATTATTTAGTGGCATTTCATGACGGGGCCAAGATGTTACCTGTCCTTTGACACTTATCATAGGATCTATAGAAATTGTGGTAGTACTTAAATAATGTTGGCTAAAAAAACCTGCATTGAAGTACCTTCGCTACTGTTTTTGTAGGGCCAAAATGTCATCCATAAGATAAAGCATGAACCCATGATGGGATAGGCTTCATCTCATCCTCTAGCACACATCTTCTAATTATTTGGTCTTTCCCTCTTCTATATAAATTCGGATCGTCCCAATAATAGAATTTTGCTTAGTAGAGAAGCTTCTTCTTCTACTAATAGGTGAATTTGGGATCCACATACCTACTTGCTTAGTAGTTGACAATGTCTGCCTACCACATAGCCTTTTCCACCCGCAACAATTGTTCATCTAGAAATATCTCATTGATATCTACCTCATCTGAATCATTCGACTGTTCTAGCCTCAATAAAAGATATGTTACCTAGTTTATGTTCCCTTTTTTATCAAGAATTTATTTCAAACTCTTGCAGTTACAAAACCCATTGAATCAGCCCGGGTTGGCGTCCTTTTTCTCGAACAAATATTTCAAAGATGCATTGTATGTATAGACTATCACCTTTAAACTAATCAGATAAGAATGAAACTTATCGAAGGAAAATACTACTGCTAGCATTTCCTTCTCAGTTGTAGCGTAGTTAATCGGGCATCTGTCAATGTTTTGCTGGCATAGTAGCCGACATGCAATACCTTTCCCTTGCGTTGACCTAACACTGTTCCCATTGGGAAATCACTAGCATCACACATGAGTTCGAAGAGTAATTCCTAATCTGGAGCCACTATAATAGGTGCAGACGTTAAATTTTCTTTCAAAGTGCTAAAGTCATGTAAACACTCATCAAAAAATATAAAAGGCATATCATTATCCAATAGATTGCACATATGTTTTGTAATCTTTGAAAAGTCTTGAATGAATCTTCTGTAAACCCAGCATATCCTAAAAAGCTACTGATTCCTCTCACTAATGAACGCTGCAGCAATTTTTTGATAACATGTACCTTGACTTTGTCAACCTCAATACCCTGTGAAGAGATTATATGCCCCCAAAACTATTCCTTCACCATAAAATGACACTTCTCCCAATTAAACAACATATTCTTTTCTTCACATCTTTGTAATATTAAGAATAAATGCTCCAAGCAGTCATCAAAGGAATCTCCAAATACTAAAAAGTCATCCATGAATATCTCGATATACTTTTCCACCATGTCAGAGAATATGACCATCATGCATCGCTGAAACGTTGTAGGTGCATTGTACAGGCCAAAAGGCATTATTCTAAATGTAAAAGTTTCATAGGGGCATGTGAAGGTGTCACACGTTTTCTATACCGTGATTTATGCCGCAAGTGTCCGGTGTCAAGTTTTGTAATATAATTCTATTAATTCCTACCACTTACTATAATTATTTCAACTTTTACTTTATCTAGACGAATGAAATCTCAATTCAATAATTTTATCCTAAAATAATATGAATGTGTAATAATTCAAATGATATGAAAACAGTTAATAGGAGAATTTTTAATACGAGAAAGTCTAGGAATTGATTTCACATCACTATCAACAATGTTTTTCAACTTCTATAGTTACTTCTATCGATTTTTCCTGAATTCATAGGCAAGAATCATGAGTTAAATTCTATTCCCTCTCTCGAGTGCTAAATAGAGCCTATTTCTATATTTTAATTCCAATATCTCTATTTCGAATTAATGCTATAGAAATTATATGCGCATGATTCTTAAATGAAATAAGCCTCAAAGGAATTATACTTTCTCTCGAAACCTATGATTTCCTAGGTTATGTTATTCTTAGATCACGCCTAAATTTCCATCTCTCAAGTACCGAAATTTAAAGTATCAAATCATTCAATTATTGATCAGGTAATTGAAAGCAATGCGCAATAATTAACATAAATAAATCAACGAAAAAATCAAATGAATTAACTATAACAGAATCCAAACATGTCTCAAGTTTAGTTACATCAAACCCTAGAAGTTGAAATTAGTTCATAACTACAAAAGATGACATATTAAATTCTAAATTAAAGAACGAGAAGAAAAGAATAATAATAACTGTTTTGCCGCTTGATTTCTTCTCCAGTTTGTTGATGATGTTGCTCTTGATGATTGCTCCTTTTCCATGTCTTCTAAGCTGCTCCCCCCTCCCTCAATTAGGTCTTCCAGCTTGTATTTATAGCCTTTTAAGTTATCACGTAGATTGGAGTATGTCCGGGCTAAAAAAATAAAGAAAATCATGTTTTTTTCTTCTTCCCCGAACGTGGCGCCCATAACGACACCGCTGTGCTTGGTAAAATTTACTGCTGGCGCTGCACTGGTTAGCTCTCTGCTAATATCTTCCATTTGGCCTCTGTTTCTCTTCTTCTCCACTTTATTTTTCTTCTTGTTTTACCTCATCTTCAAGCATACTTTTATGATAACATGTGGATCCATCCCAAACTTCAAAATATGTGATTTTCTCTAATTTATCTAAACTACAAAATAACATGAACAAACACATCAAAACGCTCATAAATGCTCAAGAACAAGCCGAAAACTATGTTTTTAAAGGTATTAGTTTAATGAGTGATTTACATCTATCAAACACCCCCAAACTTAATTCTTTGCCTGTCCTCGAGCAAACACAAAACATTATGCAAATAAGACTCACAAACCCAACTAAAACACACTACCCAAAAGATAAAATACATATTTTGTTGGATAGTTTGTTTTTATGGCTCAGCATTAAAGATGTAATATCGAATTCATGAATCACTTCAAAGTTATAGTACAACAACCAAATTCTTGCCTTTCCAATGCAGAATGTGTGTAGGTGATGAATCAAATACTACGCTATGCAATTATAAGTCGATTCAACTCTCGACATTAAGAGTCAATTATTTTCTTTCTCCGCATGTGGGATTCACACACCCCCAAACTTAATTTCTTTTCACTCTTTTCCCGAGGACGTAATCTAAGATTAGTTATTACATCACTACTCCTTACCCTCTCTCGTTTGGGTAGATGTTACTGATTGCAGTTCACATATCAACAAATGAGGAATCTCCTTATTCTGTTGATTGCCTCAACCTCCAGGACTAAATTAAGTTACTAACCCCTTATCAATGGTTTTCTCTAAAACAAGTGTTTGGGGCTTAATCAAGGCAAGTAGTGTGTCTTCTATTTCATGCTCCTGCTTTTTCAGATATATATTTTTATGGATCATATGTGCGGACGTCTCTCCCTTAAGCTTCCTAAATGACCAATGTAGCGAGTTTTAGGCGATGACTCTCAAATCATTAGGGCATTAGGTTTTAAATCATTGCAGGCTTTATCACTGAAGTCATAAAAGCTACAAAGAGACGTTTCACAATGAGATTGTTAACGTTGTCCTCATAGGGATCACAACAAATCTTTGTTTCCTTTCATGCAATGATTAGTGCAATACCCCTTATAAAATACTCATTCTCAAAAATCAACCACAAACATAGGGTTTTCAACAAATTCTCATCCTAATGGTATCATACAATCTACACAACTTTATCATACATGGAATCCACATCTTATCTCCAAGTTTTCCTACAACAGCTCAACCACCCAAACATCTTAAACTTGGTTTAAAGGTATGGTAATGTTATAGGTTACATGAATTGAGATTCTAAGGTTGTTAATTCAGCCTATATCATCTATGAATCAACTTATTCTTGTCCAATGCTATATTCAATTCACGTGCATTTATGTTACAATTTCTGCAAAGGTAAGGAAGACTTCTACACAAGCACATAACATATTCATAATTCACAACCAAGTCATATTTTTTTATATCTGTATCATTGCCAACAAAATTATCCAACCCACATAAGCATGCGTATTTTTTTCACACAAGTCACACTAAGGCAAATAAATGTAACACACAAAAAATAATTAACCCGGTAGATGACAATTATGTTAAAGTATCACCCCCAAACTTAAAGAGCACATTGTCCCCAATGTGAAAAAGAGATAAAAGAGAAGGATACCTTAGTAAAAGCATCAGAAGTTCTCGTCGTCACCCGGTGGAGTCGGATTCTAGGGATGAGATGAAATAATGGTGGTGGCGAGAACGTAAGATCAAGGTGTTCAGAAGCTATTACCGCAATGCAAGCATTCTGATACTAGAACTGGTCATAAATGGATGACTGCAACTGATCCATTTGCCCTTGCATACCTTCATACCAATGGGTCATACGCAAGTCCATCGCTTTAAGCCGCTGAAGTACTTTCCCTACATCATCATTAGCTTGAGGAGGCGATAGAGACGATGATGCCTAATGAGATGATTGAGAGGAGTTGGGCCTATCCCGAGGCCCCACGATCTTATCCCAAAAGTTCTGCATAAGTGCGGGTCGAGGGTATAACACTTTCTCAGATTCTATCATGGTAACACCCCCAAGCTCCCAGTATTGACCCGGCTAATATTCGTAGGATACGACTCTGAATAACTTTCCCAACATCGACAGAGTGACCCTTCTGACTTACAAAAGTCAATATAGCCTGCTCCTTCGTTACCTTACTAAGGGTGCAGCTTGGAATTAGCTTAGTGGATATGAAGTGATGCTAAACTTTACAATTACTCGTCAAATCGGAGGCGGAAAAATGTAGTCACATCACTGGCACTCCGTTTCCATTCTGTACCCTCACGTGTAAGTGTCTGAAGTAAAATGGAGGGGTCAACCCATCTTCATGCAACCTGGAGTAGTCATCATTTAAAATGTCTTATTTGTGGTAGAAAGAATTGATGGAAGCTCTATCAAATCGGATCCAGTGATCTCGAACAAATACCTTGAAGTTCTGTACTCCTTTGCATTTGTATAAAACTTCTTCACCAAAGGAATAGAGGCTGCTCCTGGTTTCTTAGCAAACTTTTCCCACCCTAAACTCAGTATTTTCTCAGGCAATAAATGTTCAAAACCTCGCTCCGAAATACGGTTTTGATATATCGCCATCTGTTTAAAAAGCTCTTCCGCCTTAAGGCTCACAAAACGCTGTCAATCATAATAAGTGGTAGACGAGGATGCTGTGGTTTTACATTTCTTTAGGGAAGGCATGTTGTATAAGCCTACGAAATTACCCAAAAACACCGAAGGCAAGCCAAAATATACCAACCAATTCAAGCATAAGATCTCCTCCGCCGCCAAGGTAGACAACACCAAACACCCAAGTCCAAATCACAAGTTCAATAACCCCAAGGTAAATACCACAATAACACATAAAAAGCCACTCCGGCAATTCCTTAGACACCTTGTAAGCACTATCCCTACTAAAATACCAAACACTAAACCCGCAATTCACCAAAGCCCATATGAAACCCTCAAACATCCAAGTACTTACCAAATTTACCAACAAAAGGGCAAGAACTAGCCATGGAAGGAGTTATTAAGAAAATTGAAAGAAAGGTAAAGGAAAATAACCTAGGGCTACAAAATAGTTGTGCAAGTAGTTGGGAAGTGTAGTGTAGGGGAGAAAGAAAAAGAAAAGAGAGAGAGGGGAATCCTAAAGAAGATGAAGAGGAAAAATGTAATAGAAGGAGAGGAGAGGACTAATGGGGATAGAGGAAAGGTAGAGAGATGATAGAAGAAAGAAAAGAAAAAATAATTGGGGGGAAGGGAGGCCCTTTCCCGTTTTTACCCTTCCCCCATTTTTTGGTAAAAATGTCAGGCGCTGCAGCGCCTGCCTTACTATAAACAATTTTTATTGTCTAAAAAAAAGGGACGCAGTAATTTCCAACTTACTATAAAAAAAATTTGATTTTTTTACTTGCAATCTTCATTATGGCCCGTCCTCATAGTCCTCTAAGTCCTGTGCTTCTCACTTGAGAATGTACCTATAAAAACACAAACACAATGTTACTAACCTAACCAAAATGGGAAAAATCCTATAGAATGAATTGAAAACTAAAATAAAGGTATCGAACTTGAATAACCTCCCAAGAAGTGCTCTTTTAATGTCACTAGCTTGACGAATATGTAGATCTAAGTTGGCTCTCCAAGGGCATTTTCTTCCACATCTCGACCTTCTTCACCGTAATAATGTTTGAGTCGTCGACCATTTGCATTAAATATGGATCCATCCTTTATTATCAATTCCACTGAACCAAAGAGGAATACCTTATGGACTGTGAATGGTCCCGACCACCGTGATCTCAACTTGCCCGGAAAAAGTTTCAAGCAAGAATTGAACAGAAGAACCCATTCTCCTGATTTGAATGCCCTTCTTATGATCTCTTACCATGCCACAAATTTGTTCACTCCTTGTATATTTTTGCATTTTCATATACTTTGTTCCGAAATTCATCAAGCTTGTCGAGCTGAAATAAGCATTGTGCACCCACTAATGTCATATCCATGTGCAATTTCTTCAAAACCCAATAAGCTCGATGCTCCAATTCGATTGGTATGTGACATGCTTTTCCAAATACCAAATAAGGTGACATTCTAATTGGTGTTTTGAAAGCTGTTCAATATGCCCACAATGCTTCGTCAAGTTTATGAGCCCAATCTTTGCAGTTGGTGTTCACTATTTTCTCCAATATTTATTTAATCTCCATGTTGGAGACTTTTGCTTGTCCATTGGATTGGGGATGATAACCAAGTGTTAGTTTATGCTTGACATTATGTTTAGCCAAAAGGGAATTGAAAAGTTTGTTACAGAAATGTGTACCTTCATCACTTACTATTGCCTTAGGCGTGCCAAACCGTGTACAGATATGTTTCTGCAGAAACTTCAAAACTACCTTTGCATCATTTGTCGATGTAGCAATGGCTTCAACCCAATTGGAGACATAGTCGACTGCAAGAAGGATATATAGTTGGTCAAATAATGATGGAAATGGACCCATGAAGTCTATACCCCACACATCAAATAATTCCACCTCAAGCATATTAGTTATTGGAAGCTCATGACGCCTTGAGATATTCCCAGTACGTTGACTACAGTCACATGTCTATATAATTGTATAGCAGTCCTTGAAAAGAGTTGGCCAATAGAATCCCGATTGTAATACCTTAGAGGCAGTACGTGTAGGATCGAAGTGACCTCCATAAGGTGAAGAATGACAATGTTCCATAATCGATTTTGTCTTCTCCACCGGGACACACCTCTTAATCATCATATCTGGGTATTTTCTGAAGAGAAGTAGATCATCCCATAGACATGACTTGGTATCATGTAAGAATTTCTTCTTTTGGTGAGAATTCAAGTCAAGTGGCATCATTCAACAAGCCAAGTAGTTTACAAAATTAGTATACCACGGGATTCTTGATGAAACTACTAACAGAAGCTCGTCAAGAAAAGATTCTTGAATCTAAGTATTATTTATCACCTCTTCATTCTCCAACCCTGAAAGATGACCAGCAACCACATTTTTACTGCCTTTCTTATCCTGGATTTCCACATCGGATTCTTGTAACAACAAAACCCATTGAATTAAGTGAGACTTAACATCTTTCTTTTCAAATAGATATTGGATCGCAAATGATCTGTGTAGATGAAAACTCTGGTGCCAATTAGATAAGATCTGAATTGTCACAAACAAAGACAACTGCTAACATCTCTTTCTCTGTTGTGGTGTAGTTTAATTGAGCTTCATTCAAGGTTTTGCTAGCATAGTGAATTGTCCGGAAATTTTTTCACATCATTGTCCTAAAACTTCTCCCACTTTATAATCACTGGCATCATGCATTACTTCAAATTGTTGATCCTAATTCGGTACTATCATAACTGTAGCTGTAACCAATTTATCCTTTATTGCTTCAAATGCTCTGAGACAATCATCAGCAAAGACAAAAGTTGTGTCTTTCTCTAAAAGGTTGCAAAGAGGTTTAGTAATTTTCTAGAAATCTTTAATAAATATCCTGTAAAACCAGTGTGACCTAAGAAACTCTGAATTCCTTTGACATTAGTGGGTGGTAGTAGCCTTGCTATTGTGTCTATCTTAGCTCTGTCGACTTCTAATCCCTTTATTAAAATATGGTGGCCTAACAAAACTCCTTCTTGTACCATGAAATGGCACTTCTCCCAATTAAGAACTAAGTTCTTTTCTTCACAGCGTTGCAACACTAAAGAGAGATTGTGAAGGCAATTATCAAAAGAAGTTCCAAAAATAGAAAAATCATCCATAAATACCTCCATGATTACCTCTACCATGTTTGTGAAGATAGCCATTATACATCTCTGAAAAGTGGCTGGAGCATTGCATAATCCAAACGGCATCCATCTATAAGCAGAAGTCCCATATGGATATATGAATGTCGTCTTTTCCTAATCCTCTGGTACTGATTGTAGCTAGAATAACCATTAAGAAAACAATAATGAGAGTACCTCGCTAGTATGTTCAACATTTGATTGATGAATGGAAGTGGAAAATGATCTTTTCTAGTTGCTTTGTTCAACTTTCTATAATCAATGCAAACCCTCCATCCAATCACAATTCTCATAGGTATCAGGTCGTTGTTGTCATTCTTGATTAGTGTCATTCCACATTTCTTAGGTACCACCTGTACTGGACTAACCCTTGCACTATCTGAAATAGAAAATATAATCCTTACCTTCGTTAGCTTGAGTATCTGTGCTTTCACCACTTCTTTTATAGCTTGATTTAGTCTCATTTGATGTTCAATAGATGGCTTATAAGAGTCTTCAATGAGGATTTTGTGTATGCAAACTGTAGGACATATCCCCTTTATATCACCTATAGACCAACCCAAAGCAGCTTTGTGTTCTCTTAGCATTTTTAGTAATTTATCCTCTTCATTCTTGGTCAGTGAGGAAGAAATGATCATCGGGATGTGGAGTTTTTCTCAAAAAAATGCATATCGAAGGTGCTCTAGAAGTTGCTTCAGTTCAGATTTATTGCTTTCATTACCCTTTCTGTCATGTGAGACTACTACATTCTAAATATCTTCAATCTGTGATGGATTACCATCAATGGTGATGATTCAAGAGCCAATATGCAATCAACTAAGTCCTTACTTCCTGTATAACTCCCAGAAGTATCAATATCATGCTTTGTTGCACTAACCATCATACAATGCTCCAAGGGGTCTTCAATAAATACATTTGCTTCCTTTATGACATAATCAATGAATTCAATTCTATGACAAGTATCCTTGTCATTCGAAAAATCTCATTGTTTGGTAGATATTGAACATCACTTCTTCTTCATTCGCTCTCAAAGTCAGCTGCCCGCTTTATACATCGATTAAAGCTCTTCCAGTTGCTAAGAATGGCCTACCCAGAATCAATGGAATCTCTCGATCTTCTTCCATATCCAATACCACGAAGTCAGCGAGGAAGATGAATTTATCAACATTTACTAAAACGTCTTTAATAATTCCTCTTGGGTATGTGAGGGACCTGTCAGCTAGTTGTAGAGTAACTGTTGTTGGTTTTACCTCCACAAGGCCTAACTTCTTGAACACTGATAAAGGCATCAAGTTGATGCTTGTTCCAAGGTTGCATAGGGCTTTATCAAAAGAGGAGCCTCCAATGGTGCATGGAATGGTGAAGCTGCCCGGATCTTTTCTTTTCTAAGGGAGCTTCTTTTGAAGAATAGCGCTACATTCCTCTGTCAACTTCATTGTTTCATATTCTTCCAGTTTTCTCTTTTTCGATATTACCACTCACTACACCAAAAAAAGCCTTTTGCAACTGCAAAAAAAATGATGTGGTAGACCTTTTGCAGTATTTTTCCAAGTGTTGCGAGGGTCGATGTTGTCGTTGAGGAAAGCCTTTTTGCAGCGTTTATTCAACATTACGAAAAACTCTTTTACATCGTTTTTTCAACGTTGTGGTAGACTCTATTGCAGTTTTTTTAAACGTTGTAGTATATCTTTTTGTAGAATTTTTTAAACATTGCAGTATACCCTTTTGCAGCATTTTTCCAACGTTGCGTAGACCCTTTTGCAGCGTTTTTTCAACATTGCTGTAGACCTCTTTTTTTAAACATTTATATATGGTAATTGACCGACAAAATTGAAAATGACACTTTGTGAACAAATTTTGAAATTGCATAAAAAGTGATAATTTCATTACAAATTTTTTGAATCAATAAATCATTAGAATGTGATATAACACAATATATCTAAAAAAGAGTAAGGATTAAAGAGTTCATGTTGCATCCTCTATAAAGCTCGAAACTATAATAAACTATCCAAACTAATGGCACAAAAACAAGATCACTAGGTTGATTACCCTCAGGATCTGCTCCACCACATCTAGAAACACGTGTACCGAACGACAACGAACCCTCATTAGCATCATCCTCTACCACCACAATATACAACAACCCTTCTGCAATCACCATTTCTCCACCTTCACATGGAAAACACACAAATTTGTAATGAAAACCATTTTGGAACATAAGCTTAGCCTTGATCATCAAATAAATAACTAAATTTGATTCCAACACACAGTTTTCGTTTCTGGTGGGTGCCCCAATGGCCCTCTTTGATTCCAACCCAAAGTAAACAACTAAATTTCCAAATAGAAAGAATAAGGCCCTGTTTGGTTTTGCTAAAAAATAGATTTTTAGTAGATTTTTATAAAAGTAGATGAAATGTGTGATTGAAAAGTTGGTAAAAGTTGTGGGTACCATGAAATGCGTGATTAAATTTAATTATTGACTTCGACTTAGATTTTTATCAACTTTTAAGCTAAACCAAACAAAGGATCATGGAAAATAAAAAATAACAAAGCATAAAACTGAATGGAAGTAAAATAAAAATGGACATATTTACACTCATATGTCATCAAATTAAATACACAGATTAAAAATAGGAAAAAAATTATTGGTTTGTAGCTTATACAGTGCTTTGCTAAAGATTTAAAAGACAAAAAAAAATGAGATAATTAATATAGTAGACATGACATAGAAAATGAACTCGAGAGACGTATTCTCAAAATAGAACTTCTTGGGAAGAAGTAGAAAAAAATAATGTGTAGAAAAATATTCAATACAACATAAAACAAATGTTTCAATCTACCACAAGCATAGATGCCCCTAAGAAGATTCTCTTGCAAACCCATAGCATCGAAGCTTTCGTAAACCTCATCATAACTTGTGAAGAATTCCTCACCGCCATCGGTTCCAAGTTTGCAACCATTTATTCAGAAAACCAGAAAAGTGTACCATGATCACTTTCATGATTGAAAAAGGGAATAAATAAATCCTAAGATCATAGGCTAGAAGATTAAATTAAAAAACTTAGCAAACCACTTCTTCCAAGCCTAGTACGCTGATAGTAGCAAAACAGTTACAACTCATTCATCTTTTCAAATTTCTGGTACTCCACCTGCAGTTACAGCATGCCAAATCCAAATACTAACTTAACTAAAGAATCTAGATATCCTTCTTCTAAGAAGTAGAATAGCAAGAATTCATTTTACCTTTCTACTCGTTAGGGGATGCTTTCTCTTAGCCTGTTCTTTGTTTGACCATTTTCTCTGTGCGGAGAAGACTAACTGATAGTGTCTTTTTCCACCATACAGTTGAATGATGATTTTCAAATCAAACATACATCAGGTTTCACAAACCCAAAGAAAAATATATATATTTGTGATAAGATAACTTCAAGAAGGTCAATTAGTTAGCTAACCAAAACAGTTTGCTATTTTTTTGTCTTCTGTTGGATAAGGCTCTCACTTGAAATGCCATTAGAAGAAAGATCTCTAGCATCAGGATTTGTCATCTTGATGAATTAAGGGTGACACTTTTGTTGATGTTAAGACACATTTTGTCTTCTATATGGTCACACATTTTTTTTTGTTAATGGTCTAGCACTTATTATTGTAATTTGTTAGACTAGTT
>CAIGRF010306019.1:11039-26260 GCA_903798235.1 Fraxinus ornus | reverse complement strand
ATATACTATACAATTTCCCAGTACCTGTACAGGTTCTTGTACGGTATTTCGTGCTAGCATATTCAACACAAACGTAGGGATCTTGCCTTGAAATCCATTCTGTGTTTTTCAATTTGGTACAACCAACAACTGCAAAATCCCAAAAAATATACTAACAAGTTAAGGTAAAAATCCATGTAGGTTAAATGAGATAAATAATAATCAACATATAATTGGACTTTTGAAATGAAACCCAAAATCAGAGTCTAAAAACTCAAAAGAGTATGTCTAAAACTCAAATCAATTTACCATCTTAACAGAATCCTTTCAAGTTAAAACTTCACATAGCGCCTACTTTTCTTAACAAGACTGGCCATTAACATCGCTCCAGAAACTTGATAACTCAATAACAAGTTAACAACTAATCCCGTGCTTGTATTCTTATAAAAATAATTAAATAAATATATGTGCGCAACAAAAGAAAGAAAATTAAGGGCGAAATCTGTACCCGTAACTTCGAGAATTCGACCTTGGATACCAGAAATCGACATGGAAGAGAAAGTAGAAAACAAATTTGAAGAAGCTGGATCAAAAACCCACTTCTTATATAGAACAAATCAAACTACGAAGTCTGTGTTCGGGGATTATTTTATTTTATTCCAAATCTATGTTTAATTTTGGTTTTAAAAATATTCGTGGAAGATTCAATTTGTGTTAAATGAAAGTTCACTCAGAATAGGGACGAAATTGGATTTAGTCCAATCGACATATACAAATGAAAGACCAATGAAATGGAAAACGCGTTACTTACAATTTAAAATAAATTTAATTAATAAGCAATAATTTTAAAAGGCATATGTACGATGGAGACTATTCGAAGTCAATTATTATTGTGGCGAAAACATATTGGAGTTTCTTCAATCTTAGATATTGCGTCTCGAGCTTAATTGTAACTATTTAAACATTTTTTTGTTTTTTAACATGATCCATCACAGAGTGGAGATATTTTACACGTAAATGACTTTGTTGGATCAAATCCTACCCTATAATATTTTAAGTGTTTAAATTCTTTGTACTTCTTCTGTCGATGAAATCCTTTGTATAGATATACCTTTAATCTTGACATTATGGACCCTTAATCTTTAAAAGTGAAATTCTCGATTCTCAATTTATTTAAATTTATAAATGTAGGTCCCACCGAACCCACCAATATGAACATTAAAATCATACGCGACTTTCGTGTGATTTAAAGCGGAGGGCATAATCATTAAACCACTTAATATTTATCTTTAATTACAAAAAAGTTGTACAACTTCAACGTCTATATTGACTTTTCTTTTTTTTATCACGTTGGGACATTTTGTCTGCAAATTTAAATAAGTTGAGAACTTAAAACATGATCGAGGGTTGAATCCTAAGTTTTATATATATATATATGCAACTAGTTATATAATATTCAAATTTATCTTATCTTTTGAAAGGTTCTGAAATTAAAAAAATAATATAAGATAAAAGAATATGAATAAGGAAATAATAGTGATCCGGAATTTATTCAGCCCTTATTTGATACACGTTAAAATTTTAAATCACGCATTTTTTAATAAAATAATATTTTTCATAACATCAATAACTTTTCCTTCTTTTTCAACCATACATTCTCAATCAATTTACCATTCCAGAATACATTCTTCCAAAATAACGTGGCTCAAACACACCCTCAATGTAACAAGTTGGTTTGCAGCCTGTTTATTTTTAAAGAGTCAAAATCAACCTTTAAAATTTCTTTCCCCTTAATTCTTCGTCAACACTTCGTGTCTACATCTACGTGACCATTTTATTTGTAATTAAGTCACTGATTGGTGTAAATTAAAATCAACAATTAGTCTTAATTATATAATTAATAGGATTCACAACTTTCAACCACACATTTTGAGGGTGTTTGATGTAAATTAAAATCAGATTTTTAGTGAATTGTAATAAAAGTTTTTGAACTGTATGGTTGAAAAGATGTGATTGATATTGATTGTTTGATTTTGACTTAGATTAAAATTAGATTTTAATCCGGTCCAAACATGCCCTAATAATTTTTTTTTTTTAAAATATCAAAATCTACTAAAATTCTTATTTTGAATCTAAACCAAACGGTTATTAAATAACATAAATAGAAAAGTAAAGAAATACAACTTTTCGTGATCCCAACATAAGAATGAGGAAATTGTAAAAAAAGACTCAAGTCTATGCTTGTACGGATTTTTTAAAATTCATTTTTTCTCAATAAATTTGTTCCAATAAAATAATTTTACATGTAAACCATAGATTTTTCTCGGACTATATATTAGTCACAAAGAAAAAAAAAAAAAATCACTTTCCAAAATTTAGCCCCCTGTTTGATAAAATCTAAAATATAGAATTTTATCAAATTCAAAGTCAACATTTAATTTTAACCATATATTTTATGAAATCCACAACTTTTTTATTCACACATTTTATCGCAGTTTATCAAAATATGTTAACAATTTAATTTTAATAACCACCAAATAAATGCTTATTTTCCAAAAATCTACACCAAAGATGCCCTAAATGAGAGGGAGGGAATGAAAACGAAATTCACATGGAATAAATTTACCATCTTTATCTTTCCCCGTGGTGCACGCCTGTACTCCTTCCTTCCATCACGTTCCTCATAAGGATGGGGATACTTTTTGAAAAAGTTGTATTAAAGGTACCATTAAAATAAGACTTTCAAAATTTGCCAATAAATTGTTTCATAACCAACAAACCAAGTCAGAAGTTCATTTGGTACATAATTGACTCAGCATAACTCAATTTCCTAGTAGCTCACACCAGCACATGGTCCACTTGGAAAAACAAAATGAAATTTGATTCCAGTGTAAAGGGTTCCAAGTTGGGGCACATAATTTCTAATCAATCACACAGCATACAAGTCATAATATTGGAATAGAATACTAATATGATGATCACATCAAATTGATACAGCATGATGAGTTAAAACAACCACATTTCCATCACTTTATTGAAGAAATAAATAAAATCAAAAAGTAACCATGGAGTCATGCAACCATAGTAGATAGATCCAGCTCGACTTCTAAGAAATCGATAGTCCAACAGAAATGACACGTTTAAGTCGTCAAAAACAAGATTTTTGAATATTCACAAGTATTATATACGGATATCGTGCAAATACATCATGAGCATCAAGTACCCCTAATCACTTTCGTCATCCTCGTCATCTCCAAATGAGAAAACAGATGCATCAGCAGCCATTGCCTTGAACTCACTTACCACTACTGCTGAATTTTCAACTGCATCCTTCTTCGGTTGAGTATGTACGGACCCTGCATTTCCTAGAGAGACTTTTTCAGTCTTGTCTGCCAAGTTTGCAACTTGCTTCAGGTCAAGTTTATTGTCAGGACGAGAAGTTGTCGTGTTATCTGTTCCACTAGTTTCACGAGCTGCTTGAGTTTGCCTAGTTTTCGATGACCCAGTTTCCTCGGCCTCATTGTCAGAGAAAACATCATCCTTCTCTTGATTTCCAGAGTCTCTGTTCAATTTTGTTGCAGCTGCAGCCTCATCAACAGGAGTAGGAGGACCTGAAATTTCAATCGGTGTACTAGCAGTGGCTTCTGATGGAGGTCTTGCTGGAACAGCAGCGTCATAATCCACGAGCACAACTTCAACTTGGAAACCCGGGGATGGTAGTTTTCTCTGTGCAGAAGTCCAGAAAGAAAAATTATAAATTATGCCGTGGCTAAAAGCATACGAACCAATAATTTGAAATAAGCCATATAAAACACAAAACTTGAAAAGAGAGGATAACAGCCAAGTCCAAGTGTCTGGAAATATCAATGTTACCTTCTTTTGCCATTACTAATTTACTATTGGTTATATTTTGGAGTCTCGGTGATAATAGTAGTAGAACTGTAATTATAGTTGGACCAAGAAGCTCACTGAAGAAGATATGAAAATATCAACACTAAATTTCCACGAATAAGTCACCCCAGTGGAGGTACTTGAATTCAGAACCTCTCGTCCTCACGACCTCAGCACTTATTTACCACAACTCCAAGGCCTCAGTGGCATCAAACTAATGTATGTGATGCACAAAATAGGGAAGTTTACCTTGTCAAACCCATCAAGATCACTAGTGTTTAGAACTTTGCGATTTTCAATCATTGTAGTGTTCAACCAGCTGATAATCAAGAAAAATAAAAGATATTACAAACAATACCATAACAAGCTTTTAACATACAGAAAAAACAACACAAAAGCATGGAAATCTTCCTCCGACCAGCTTTTGTAATGGAAGGGAAGATATATAATTTATTTACACATTTATCAAAAATACTTCAGTATGGTTGTATATTATTATACCAATAGAAGTCTCCTTGGCGATCATGAAAGTGAATTTTGAAATCGCCAGCCAGCTCTGTCAGTCCAGGCTCCCCAGGAAGAGCAAAAACCATTATCCCCTTCTTCGGTGCACTAAACCAAAAATCTTCAGGCTGCATAAAACCCCCGAAGAACACTCAGTTAAACTTCTTCGGGACAAAAATATCCCAAAAGCTCCAAAAATAGGCATATAATTATTAATGCTCTGATCCTTCAATGGCCCAACATGGAAGTTATAGCAGTCAATAACAACCCTCAAAATAAACTATTGTGGTGAGTTCGGTGATGATAATTGATCCCAAACTCAAAGTCAAAAAAATTATAAAATCTTAGCATATTATTTAGACATCGGATTTGACATAAACAAATATAAGAGTGCATCATATGGAGAAATAGTTATTATACCAGCTCGTAACACTAGCGTATAAAAATAAAACAAAAAATGATAGATAGTAAATAAATATTTATTTATATACATATGTTTATTAGTAGCCATTTAAAATTATATTAATCGTAGCTAATTGATAACAAGAAAACAACAAACCAAGCTTTGCCCTCAATAATTTTGAGGCTACCTGAATGCTTTTTCACCAGCCCACTCGGCTGAATCTAATTGATAAATTATACATAAAATTAACTTATAAGTAAACAAAATTTTAATTCTCTCCAATAACTGTTTTGATTTTGTAGAAAATGGCAATGAAACTTGATAAGTTTATGGTATAAATTAAAATTGGTAGAAACGAACGTGTAAGTGAATAAATCCAACTGAAAGACTCCAGATACCATTTAGCCTCCATTTGGTTCACATTAAAATTTTCATTTTCATTCTTTTACTCATTTTCAACCACACATTCTTCAATAGAATAATATTTTATATCACATCAATAACTTTTCCTTCTTTTTCAACCACACATTCCCCATCAATCTACTATTCCACACTACATTCTTCCAAAATAATGTGGCTCAAACACACTCTTAGGTTCAAATTATGGTTAACAGAAATTCTTCAACTTATAGTTATCAATAGAATTTATGGTAATTAGTACACAAGGAAAATATTAATCAACATCCAATACCTTATCAAAAAACAAGGTTATTTTTAGAATAGAAGCCAAGGTCAATAAGTCCTTGGCCACATTTTTTAGGGGTTGATTGATGATTGAGTATTATTTGTTCTCTCTCTCTCTCTCTCTCTATATATATATATACTGTTGACAATTTTCATTTGTCCTAAAGGACTGGTGGCATAGAATATTGTACAAGATAAAATGCCATTCCATAATCCAACCACAATCTGTATATCAAGTTCACCTATCCCTATGTCCAAACAAATAATACTTGCACAAATTAATAGCTAAGAGAACACCACTACTTACAGACTCTGACACTAACGTACCGACAGATCCTTGGTTCTTGGATGCTTTTTGGTCGAAAAGAGCACTCCTGCAATGAGCAAAGCACGTGTCTTGATAATATTGCAAACATAAAATGCACATGAAGGACAATCAAAAGTGAATAGAGATGGCACAGGAACGAAAAATTTGTACAACAATGAAGTGAAAGTAGAGCTAATATGCCCATGTTCGTGTAAATAACATATATGTAAGTTAGAAGACAAACAAGTAGAGCAGTACAAAATGTCAAAAAGAGATGCTAACATGAGATAAATAAAGATTAAAAAAAGGACAAAAAACAAAGATGCAATTTACCATTATGATCAGAAACTGTAATGGTTGGTCTGATCCAGTAGGGGCATCTATGAAGCCGGAAGCCTCTAAGCATGCACCTGCAACAATGGTACTCGATATTAATTGACAATCTACTAGACAAACCATGTTCTTCCTGTATCATCCTCAGTTCATTTTACATCCGATTCAACTGTGCTAAATTATAAAGAAGAATTCTGATGAGTTTTAAATACTAATCAAAGCATCAAATACCTGCGCCCAGGCTGGTTTTCTCCCTTGAAGTATGTCAAAATGCGTTCAAAATACTTGACATATCGCTACACAAAAGAACGACACTTATCAGATGTAGGAATCTCAAGAAAAAAATATATATGTTGAAAACAGTATGAACATTTACTCACGATCTGACTAGGCAGAACAAGTCCTTTCCCATCAACACATCTTTTCTGATTGTAATAGTCAATAGACTCTTCAGCTGTGGGAAAGAACTGCATGATAATAACAGTTATGCAAAATAACTATCACCAAGACTCATCCAAAAACAGTCAAAAGGCAATAAACAGTAAAGGGAAGAAACTATCATTTTCCTCAACTATCTTAGTGTAATTAGAGTCAAGTCTCAGCACCATATAGAGCATCTTCAAGAAAAATACATAAACCTCACCTTCAAGTACAGAAGAAGACTAGAAATCATCAGCCCTGTCCTTGCCATTCCAGCTTTACAGTGCACAACCACAACATTTTCTATATCCTCCTTCAACCATGAATATGCACTATGACAAAATGATATTATGAGCTGAATAGGAGGGCAATTGTGGTCATCAAACGGAAAACTAGCCACCTGTAAAAGGAGAAGAAGACGTATTAATGAAAAGCTATAATAAAAGCTTTACACGACCTCCAGCTGGAAACATCTATTTAACTAAACATTTCAAACTCTCACACATAACTCTATGTGGAGAAATTTGTCGAACTTTAAAAGCATATATGTCAAGCTCATTATAGATAGATTGGGGCAGTTTTTACTTCGTAATACCAGTGAAAATAATTATTTTCATTCTAAAAGTTAAGAGCATTCCATGTGGAAGTGCAGATAACTTCTGCATTATAATTAATTTGACTTTTAGGAATTACATGACATTGATTGGAGTACAATGCTAATAAATCTTACAAATATGCACCACATAAAGCATAGTGAAGGATTTAAGTAAAAGGAAATAGTGAAGTATTTTTTTCCATCCCAATAACATGGAAACTTAGCCTAGTCCAGTCACGCAGGAATAGTACTGTTTCATAGCTTGCAGTCAAAGCCTAACCTAATTAAAGCCCCACCGACCAACGGAAAGAAAAAAACCAAGACGGGGGAAAAAATAAAAAAGAAATAAAGAATGAAAAGTTGCATGCCATAAATGAAAGAGGAAAAACTCAATATTAACACCATAAAGAACCCATAATTTCAGATTAGCAATAGAAACAGTTCCAAGAAAAATTAATAGCTCAACCCCTGAGTCAATTAGAAAAGTGTATAGTAAGTGATGCAAGATTAAGAAGAGGGACGAGAAGAATATAAGGATAATAAGAACATTGAAATTGCAACAACTGCCATAGTTTAAATATGCGAGTCAAACAATCAAAAGAAGATATAAAATAAAGAAAAGCACACCTTTCCCTCAAACAGCGATGCATCGTACAATCTCTCAGAACAGAGATTGTAGACTTTGTATTTCCCCTGCATGATTAAAATCAAGCATCTCAGTCAGTTATGGTACGAAATTACAGAAAGTTAGGATCTATAGAAGCTAAGAACACTTGATTGTCATCACTAACTGTTTAAACAATAGGAGGTGATAACAAATGCTGTGCCATACCAGATTTTACAGTTGTAAAAAAATAGGCATTGGTAAACACTGCAATACGGACATTACCTGGTGATAAGTTTCAAAGAACTTGATTACTTCCTCCATGTGATTCCGATAAAATCCCTAGATTACATTTCCATTTAGTTAAAATTAGAATATTATTACAAAACAGTGATTATCATACATCTGATTTTATAGAAATTTAATTATGTACCTCAACATAGCTCAAAAAGCCAGAGCTCATGTCACCAGCAGGGAAGCCCATGGCAATAATATTCTCAGTGATGTAAGTCATGTCTAAATCAAATCCTCCTTCCTAGAAAAACCGGAGGCAGTCAGAGCCACTAAAAGTTCTCTGAAGTCTGAACACAAGATGTATCAGAAGTAAATTGCAACCAACGTGAGCAAGACAACTTCAAAAAGGATCACATTCTGCATCAACTAACACTTGTTTTAAAAATATTGAGCTTACAAAAGCATTTCTGCAAACATGTGGAAAGTATGGCCATGATAAATAGAGAAACTAGTCTCCAACATTTGATGGTGGAGTGGAGACTGTTTGCTTTTTCCTTTTTTTATTTATTCAATCATTTTAGTTTTTGTGTTTACCCATTTTTCCTGACAAAATCTTTCAAGTGATAATCAGATGGTTAGGACTTTTTGAGCAGCATTGATCAGCGGGTACACAAGTGCTACGAAAACAAAAAGTTGGCAACCTAGATGTCAAGAAAAGTTGGTTGGAGACCCAAGTGCTTATTTATTTAAAGGTTGGGAACTTCTGGTACTATTTTCCCACAATAATTCACCATATATTCATTAATGATTGTATAAAACCAAAAAAAAAAAGATTTTTTGTTTTTGAAAAATAAAAAATTAGGCATCAAAACAGCAGCAAATAACCTGGTATCTTCGTTTATTTTGAGACACAACATGCCGAGCTTTGACCTGTACGGCCTTCACTGCACTCTTAGATGAATCAACAAACCCTTTTGTGATAGTTCCAATAAAACCTGGTTGTGCACTTGACAAGGACCCTTCAGAACCTTCATCTGTTTGAGGCGATTTCGGTGCCGGAGGAGATTTCGGTGACAAGCGCAACCCAAGCCCACCAGCAAAACGAGCAAAAGGTGACTTCACTGAATTTCCAGATGGTGATTCATCTTGGGATCCCACAAATGGCTGCGGAATTTTCAATTTTTTTGCCCACGAGGTGATGCCAGAAGTAGAGAATTTAGAAGGTGCATCGGTTGCTAAATTATCTGGAACAGATTCCACAGAAGTGGGCATTGCCATATCTGCAGTCTTGTCATGTGGTGGATTTGATGAATCAGAAGAGCCCAAATTCATTCCCTCAGCTCAGAGATATCAATAGCGTCCAATAACAGAAGTATTTAACATGAAAGCATGAGTACCTTTCTGCAAACCAATTTTAATACATATTTTATCAATCTAACGATTTCAGAAAACAAAACTCACCAAAAGATATAGTTGAACAAAATTATTCTTTGTTATTTTATTTTATGATGAATAATTTGAGTAGAAAAATATGAGGAAACTAGAAAGCCATACTAAGGTTCTTTAGATGTAAAACCTGCCAGGAAAAATTAAATTAGATGCATCAAATTCATATAAAAGAAGGATTGTAAAATACAATTTTTTTGGTCCTGAGGTAAACTTCAATTTCACTATTTCAGCATGGAGCAGGTAAAAATTGCATAATCTAGCATTTAGCAGTACATATAAACATATTAAGCGCATGTTTAAGCACCATTTTGTTGCCCAAAATACATTTTGAAAGAGTATTTTGTCGAAGAATGTGCGGTTAAAAATAAAGAAAAGTTTTGGGCTCAAGTGTAATATTATTTTATTGAAGGATGTGTGATTAAAAATAAGAAAGAGAATGTATTTTGAAATGATGGGTACCAAACAAGGGCTAAATAAGTACTAATTGCAGTAGTCAAAATTGAGATAAGATCTTATGAGTACTTCAAACTTTGCCTCGATCCACGAGATGACTAGAACAACCGAACAAGTGTAGATGCTCTAGTCTATAAGGTCATCAAATAATCGCATGAAAAAACAAAAGGAACTCATTTAGAGATGGATTTTGCACATAGACTGAAATATTAGTATTATATCTGTGCTTATTTTTGTTGCAATGGTCACACAAAATAGATGTAGAAAAACTCTCCAACCTATAATGGATTTGATTTGCTGTTATCCAATCATTTCCAGAAAGTAATCAATTGCATTATAGCACTCAAACTCCCAAAAACACTGTAAATTTAGCTACTCCAGCCACTCATGCAATGAGTGATAAGTAGTAACCTATGCAATCAGCCCAATGATTGGTCAGTGAGCCGTTCATACTGTTATTGTCGATGTATTAGACGGAATACAAATTAAAGTACACCAAGACGTTACATTTCACTTCAAAATGCATATCTAGAGAAAATTCCAACAGTTAATTTAATAGACAAAATTATACTATAAGCAACACTATAACCTAATCTTTTTCCTTTTCCCACATATACGCAATATATGTAACTAACAGCAAGTAGCCTCAATCCTCGAAACAAAAAAATTGAATATGCGGAGCTTCGTCATTTCTCTTTTACGAATTTCAATTAATTTCTACGCAGATCCAATATACACACCATTTTGTCTCTGGACAAGAGAAGAAAAAAATTACAAATACTTGCCGATTTAAACTAATCTTGGATTAATACAGACGAATTTAAACTACGATTCCGTGTGTTTGCTCAAAGACGGCGGAGGAAAGAAAGTTTCAAACTCACCCGAAAGCAGAGTCAACGGCGGCGAAGGCTGGTGTGGGGCAGTAGATTCCCAGGATCGACGTCGTCGTCTGTTTATCTGTGTTTGCCGTTGGGTTGTTCTTACTTCTTAGAGCTTAATGGGCTGGTGTTTCATTTTCTCAGTATTTACTCCCAACTCCCAAGACCCAAGTACTGCTCTCCTTTCATTTTCTATAGGGGCCCCATGATATTTTACATATTTAGTCATAGGTCCTCATATTCTTTCATTTTCTATAGGGGCCCCAGGATATTTTACTTATTTACCCATATGTCCTCATATTCTTTCATTTTGTTTATGAACTCAGATATGTGCTAACTTGGTATCAATTAAGATAAGATTTAAGAAAATGGGGCCCCAGGATATTTTACTTATTTACCCATATGTCCTCATATTCTTTCATTTTGTTTATGAACTCAGATATGTGCTAAACTTGGTATCAATTAAGATAAGATTTAAATTAAAATTTAAATCAAAGTCAATAACTAATTTAATAACACATGTTTTTTGGATTCACAACTTTTCTATCGTATATTTTTAAATTTTTTTTTATCATTATACCCATGTTTGAGCCAAATTATTGTAGAATAAGAATGAAAAATATAGTCGTTATTGAGACCACATAAGAGATAGAAAATTTGAATTTAAATATTGATATAACGGATAACGGTCATATTTTTCATTTTAATGAGATAATAATTTGGCTCATACAGTATCTATGTACTAAAACTCGGATTTTAATCCACGTCAAATGAGAGCTATAATTTTGTAATCCATTTGAGTAAATTAGGGCTCGATTCTCCAACCTTTTACATGGTGTGAAGGGAAATTTAAGATCTTCGTAAATCTAAGTTTACAAGTGATAAGACACCTTGAATATTTGATTAAGTGATTAGTATTGGCATAACTCATTGAAATGAATGGGATTGTATAAAACAACTTTTTACTTCGTAGTCACTTTATCTTGTGATAATAATTTATTTTTTTTGTCAATCACCATCACGAACATGAAAATTGTATTAATAGAAAAAAAAATAATATAAGAGTAAGAGGGAATATACAAAGAGACCTATAATTCAAGAAAATTCTTAAATTAATCATGATTAGCTGGCATGATCATCTAAAATTGGTGGTGTTTGTCCAATAAATTAAAAGGATCATGCTACACTTATCTAATTTTCTACATAAAATTTTACTGAATCGATAAGTGGCGACCCTCTATTGGGTAAAACTTTATATAGAAAATTATGTACAAATAGAATAATCCAAATTAAAATGCATCTCAAGTCAAGATTAATGTCTTAACTTGCCTGACCCCCCAATAGGGGGCCACCACTTGTCGATTCAGAAAAATTTTATGTAGAAAATTATATACAAATAGAATAATCCGAATTAAAATGCATCTCAAGTCAAGATTAACGTCTTAACTTGTGAATATCATTAATTCAGCACTAAATAGTACATCGTACTCCTAAGGATTGATAACTCTTTATCCATGTGTTCGAATGACTATATTATTATCCCATCTTCTATTAAGCCAATACATACTACATTGTATAAAATATATAAATGCAAGTCAATTGATGTATAGAAAGGCGAGACACATTATAAATTTACAAAATACTTGATGGATGGATTTGGTGATTAAAGTGTTGAGTTTTTATACCCAATGAATCCTGTGTTATAATGTAAACGTTGTAGTAAATTTCATAGGCATTGACCAATGAATTAAATTATTACCAACAATCAAGTCCAAAAGCTCGACCAAAAAACGTGAGCTGTTGGAAGTAACTTAAACAATTAATGTTGTTTACGGCTCATATATATTACCTCATGGATAAGTTTGAATCTTGGCCCATTTAGCTTTTTATTGGTCCAACTAAAACTTAACTTATCACTACAAAATCAGCGATTTCCTCTTTTATTTTGGTTTCTATCCCGTGTTTCTTCATTTTTTTTTTCTCGTGCCTTTGTAGCTACAAATTATCACAATTATCTTATCATTTGTGGGTGAGATTGAGGAGCAACCGAGATGAATATATTGGTTGTGAGTTGGAGCCGTTTGGATTGGTTGTTTGGTAGAGAAAAGTAACGTAAAACTAAACTCGAAAATCACTAATTTAACGATCCTTGGAGTGAGATTCTGTGACAACTGGTATTAAAGCTTCAAGGTGGTGGATTTGGCTCGAAAAACAGATCAAAAATTGTCCAAAAAATCGATTGAGTAGAACATAGATCGCAAAACTGCCCAAAAACCGAGGTTATTTTCATATTTTCCGAAAAATCCAGAAGGACTTTGGTAAAAACGGATACCACCGACGTAACTGTAGGTGGAGGTGAACCAGGTTGGCTGGCGTGTAAGGCTGTCAGATGATGTGTGAAGCCCACGCGCAGAGGCTATTGATGGAGTGTGAGGGCTCATGTGACGTCCTCTGGCAGAGGTTCTTCAGGCAATTTGTTGCTGACATTTTTTCCAACATTGTGGTGTTGTTAGTTTTCTGTTTTCAGGTTATACAAAGAAATGCAGACGATTTTGTTCTTCGAGCGTTCGGGATTCGATCATGGTTGATTGATTTTTGCAATTGTTGGAGACTTTAAGACAAATAGAGATGACCCTAAAGTGTAAACTCGTATCTCTCGTTATTTTACGAACTCAGATTGGTCCACTCTGGTAAATGGGTTTATCCCAATTTAAATCTCAACATTAGCATGTCATAGTGTGGGGTGACATTAGAATTTGGGTTTCCGTGTGGGATAATCATTGCTTGTACTAGAAATTTATGAATTATTTGCTATGTTTGAACTGTAGAATTTGATTGCAAGTTGGTAATTGATTTTGTACCATAATTGTCGTTTAGTCACTGTGTGAGAATGTATTGCTTAAGAATTTGAATTTTTTTTGACATACCTTCGTGTTACATTGATTATTATGTTAGAACACTTAAACTTGACCCATTTGAACATTTTCTTGATACCGAGATCTTGAATCTCATGAAACTCTGAGAATGTAGAATGGTGTATATTGCGACCTTAGAATTACTTTGTGTGATCTATTTGTGCACTTTGATTTTATTTTTTAAAATGTTTTCACATTTCGAAATTGGAATTTTCAATGAGAAAAGAAAATTTTCAATTAGACAACAAAAGATGAGGGAGATTTTGGTTCAACAAAAAAGTTTCAAAAGTCATATATAACAAATTTTTTGCAAATTTGACAGAAGCACAGAAAGAAGACTATGATGAACTTGCTTACATATATGACATTATTTTGAAAAAAGTTGGAGAACTTGATTCTACTAAAAAATTATGGAAAAGTTGGAGGACTTATATTCGCTTAAGTCTACTCCTTGTAAGTTGTAGGTTGAAAGATTTTTCAGTTTTAAAATGGATTCTTCAAATAATCTTGATGAAAATCTAGATATTTTTAACAAACTTGTTCAAATACCATTAATTGTGATGAGAAGGTGTCTGAAACTTATAAGCTTGTTATTTTGCTTAATTCAATGCCTGATTCATATAAAGAGGTTAATAATGTAATTAAGTATGGTAGGGACACCTTAATACCCAAGATTACTATAGATTCCTTTAAGAGTAAGGAGATGGAAATTAAACCCTCATCCGTTAACTGGACATGGGACCGGTTACTTAAATTTCGAGTAGATGGAGTTAAAAATTGTACACAAACAACTTGTTACGTATACAATTTTTTTTTTAAAAAAATTAAAATTAAAATCAGTATTATAAAATAACAAATTTTATTAATATGGTTAAATTAAATCTCAATTACTTGACGATATGCAATTTCAATATATTTATCTTACAGCCAAAATGAGCGCCTTGCCCTTTTTCCCCTTTCGCTTCCATTTTGTATTGAGAATATCTACTTCGAGAACATTAACGTCATCTAAATCAATTGGATTACTACTTCTGTGAGTATCAAAATTCGGAATATTTTCTGGAATGAGCACTTCGTTGAGACCGGTAAATTCATTCCGAAATTGACTCTATGGCGTCGTAAGTGATACGCCTCCGATACCGAACTAGCTCTCAACAAATGAGTGTGGATCCATTTGTGAATTGTGATGAAATGTATAGAATATGTATTGTAATTTGTATAATATAGATTGCATAGTAAGTAACTGAGTAAGTAAATAAAGAGTATGAAAAGAAATCAAGAATTCAAAGAATTTTATGTATAAGATTATAATTGTAAATTTGTAGTGTAATAATAGATATTGTATAATTGAAATTGGAGGTAAAAATGAATGTAGTAGATTGTAAAATGTGGAATAGAGTAAGAATTGTTTTGGAATGTTGTGTGAAAAACTTGGAAATGGATTGGGGTATTTATAGAATTAAAAAAAGGAAAAAATAAAATTAAAGTGGCTAAAACGACCACTTTCGATAGTTCGTGACAATTTGCAAATAGTTACTAAACTATGACAGTGACCAAAACGGTAACTTGTTT
>CAIGRF010305907.1:27310-49077 GCA_903798235.1 Fraxinus ornus | reverse complement strand
TCGAGAAAAACACAACCCGTGCATTGCACGGGCGAAAACTAGTAATAGTATAATGCTCAAATAAGGTTTTACCAAGTGCAAGGATTCATCCAAACGCAGTGAAGATGACAATAACTTTCAGTATCAATATCTACATACTAAAATCAATCTAAATGAACATAAAAGTACACCACCAATTATTGTCATAAACCCAAAACAGAAGTCTATAAATTAAAATTATAGGTTTATTATTTCAACCTCAAAAGTTTATCCCCCACACCTTGGATCAACAGCCTCCTTGAATCCCTTCCAGTTAAAATCCAGAAAACCTTCATAGATATGGACATTTCTATAGTAGACCATAGTTCGTTGATTCGCCAATAAATTATACATGAGTTGTGCAGTCTCATTATGAACAAAGTTTTCTTATTGGGATACACAAACATCTCGAAATTGAAGGCCAGCTAAAATCTACTTCAAACTTCTTAATCGACTGACACTAGCGCTGGTGGCTGTTGATAGAATCATCAGGACCATGAAACTGGAAAAGGGCAAGAATGCGCCCTGTGGAAACGAAAATTTTCATAGGATCAGAATCAGAAAATGACATACAAAATCTGGATTTTGAACATAACAAAAACTTTAACGCGACAGATTTTTGTTTCATAAGTCTCTAATTTCCCTAATAGATAATAATATCGTGCTGTGACAGCAAAGGAGATATCACTATTACATTGATAAAATATCCGACTTTAAACGACTTAAAATGGGAATAAAACAAAGTGATGTCCCCATGATGACAATGTGATAGGACTAAATTGAGTGGAAATATCAAGGAATTGCACCATTTTTATGATGAAAAATTATCGAAACTTGTGACTCACTCCATGAAATAACAAGTGTTGAGGTGAAATACCTCTTTAAACCCTGCCCTACCCCATCCCAAGCTCAAAAGAAAAGAAAGGAAATTCCTGCTCTTCTAATGCATGTAGGACATGTTTGCTGTACAATATTGGATGGGATTTGAAGTGCAATGTACAATATTTAAATTTCTTTTTCATCTTTAATACTGTAATGTTCAGTAGGAACCTCCTTACCAAACGAGCTAGTAGGGAAGCCTTTTTTTTTTTTTTCTCTCCAAAGAAAAACGATACAATTTACTAATGACCAAGAAGAACATTACCAGTATATTATGCATTTTGTTGGACTTGTCGGTTTATTTGTAGAACCCAGTCAGCATAGCTATTTGTTCCACTAATCTGGTCATCCACTAAATTTTTAAGTAGGAAGAAATTTTCTCTGGGCTGCTCGCCTTGCCTCACGAGATGACATAGTTGATAATATTCTGGGTCACTCTCTCTAAACTTTTTAAGTATCCTCATTAGCTTTCTTGACATTTCATTGTCATGCTCCGAAAGGGTAACCTGGTTTTCAGAAGCAACATATAAAGCCACATCAGAAGATTCACAGCAAGGAAAATTGCGAAGGCAAATAAAGCAACCTATTAGTATTTGCAGTTGTTTAGGATTGGAAGCTTTATCATATTTTTCATTTTTCTTTGAAAAGGGAAAGGGGGAGAGGGTAAAGGACTTAATTTTTTATTTTCTTCCCAGAAATCACTTTCAAAACAAGGTTTTGGGAAATGGATAGACACAGTTAATAACTGTTTCCAATGTAACACAGAGAAAGTATTATCAAAATAATTGCACTTGGAGGAGTTTTTCCTCCAATACAAGGTCAGAACACCAAAAATGGCTCTAAGAAGCTTTGCAATGCTCAATGGGATTTCTAGAATACCTATTTGACAAAGCAAAACATTAATTCTGAGAAAGTTGATCAGACTGGGATAACTTTAACAATGAAAGAAATATTAAGCCCTTGATTAATGCTTGGTTCCAGAATGAGAAAAGTCAGTTTTTGACATTGGCATTTTGTCCAACAAAAAAAACCTCCACGTCCACCCCAACTTAAAAGCTTTGAAAATAAATCCTTCCTTGGCAGAGGAAAGGTCAAAAGCTGAAAGCAAAAGTTTGAAAATTACTCAAACCATCACCCAGCAAAAGATAAGAGTTTTGATCACATCATAAAAGGTTATTATATGGGGAGAAATCACCTCCTAAGCACTGTTGCTTAGCTTATGCTAAGTCATAGTGACGTGGCATATCAATTAAGAGGTGGATTCACGGTAGTCCCAGGAAATAAATGATCCATCAATTAATTGACGTGTCACTGTTGCTTAGCTTATTGCTTCATAGATCATTCCCAATATGTAGGATAATATATTAAGACTGTAAAAGAAGCTACCATCGAGTAGTCTGCAGCAAAATCTTCCCCCAGCAAATTCCTGGCTATACCAGGTGAAAGTGACATGCCAAGCCATATGACAAACTGGAACCCATCATCATATATGTAAAGGCCTCTGGTATCTAAGCTCTCTGCAGTAAGTGGTAGCCTCTTCGAAATGTTGTCAAAGTCATCAATCTGGGGAGGTGCCTGCAAATTGGTGAGAAAGATTTGCTTCAGCATCCACAGCATAAGCTGCATCAAGGAAGAAAAATGGTGAATGCAATTTAGGAACTTACTTTTAAAAGATGGTCATCAACACGAATCAGGCTGGGATAGAGAAGTTTCAGCAAATTTTTCACAGGTAAAGCCATCATGGTATAGCCAGCTGCACAGCGTTCGTCAACCTGAGCATCAGCATAACCACCTCGGAGAGGGGTTGATTTACATAATGCTAATCCATACAAGGGTAAGAATTTCAGTGATTCTGGGTATATCATCCTTCCACCCAAACGATGCTGGACAGCATAAAGATTTCGATATTCTCTGAGGGCTTTGACAATCCTAAGTTGAACGGCATTCCGAGCTTCTTCCAGTTTGTAGGACAAAGTTTTTTCAATTGCTGCAGACCAATTTGTATAATACTCATTTAAGACCAACATTAATCAACAACTTACTATTTTAAGTCGCATAAAAACCAGATCCTTTTTTTTTGTGGGGTAGGTGGGAGTGGGTGCTGAAGGGAGAATTTTTCTACCTAGCCTGGAAAATAAAGAGACAATAGCCCCGGTATCAGCCAGACGATACATTTCTCCTAGATCCGCAACAACTAGAGCTTCTGCTGTATGCACCCTGATTCGTCTCTCTCCAGAAGATGATGTATATCTTCCAAGGGTTAAAAGGAGTCAAATTTTTTATATACTCCAATCAACATGCCCAAGGATTAAAAAGAAATGATGAATACACATCATCAAAATTATAAGAAATTCTTAAACAAAATGAAGTAGGGGAAAACCATATTGGCACATGCAAAAATGATATAATTGGAATCAGTTTCATAGCCATATAAGCAGACCCCTCAAATTTATGCAGCATTCCAAAGAGGACTCAAGAGGCTGTAGAACAGTAGAGAGAAAATAAGTAGTAATATTTGTTTTGTGTTGAACTACTTGATGTAAAAGTTTAAGCTGTTAGATAAGGCCAATACGCCCCCTCACGTATAGGCACGATCCGTATTTTTTCCATCAAAGCCTTACACATGCACTATTGCATTTAAATGGTTGCAAGATGTTTTGATACAATGTCGAACCACTTGATCTAAAATCTTAAACTATTAGATAGGCCACATTTTAAGCTGTTAGATACGTAACTACTAAAATTCGTAAAATGATAACAGTAAATCAAACCCTAGCTATGCCACAGGATACGAGCACAAGCACACATTTTTATGCAAAATTGTCTTTTTTTAAGATTTTCTTCAAGAGAAGGATACAGTAAGGCAACTTGAAAATACACTGATTGTGTTGTCAGTAGCGTCTCTTCAAGAGATAGCTGTGCTGCATAGGCTTTATCACAGTCAACAGCTGGAAGAGCTATTAAGTCCGTGGATCTTAGCATAAAATTTCCATGATAAGATGTAAAACGAACACCTACAGATGGACAAAGATATATTTGCTATCAATATCAGCATATGACCCCACAATATTATTGATTTATTTACAATTGAAGCAGAAGCAATGACTTTTTGCCACTGAAACCTGCAGAACAAGGATAATTGTTCACCTCTTCCACATCTTATGCGCATAACAGCTTCCCATGCTGTCTTTCTTGTAAGATCTCTGGTTAACTCATGTCTCAACTTATCTCCGTGAATGGTAGACTGGAAACTTGGATAATGATAAACCTGACCACCAGTATATTTTGCGAGTGTTCCTATACAATGCATTACAAGATAATTTTAAGATGCCTGTAATCAAGAAATAGCAAGCAATATCCAACGTTGACGAGCTAATTTTTTCCTATTTCAGAAACCTAGAAAAGTAGAGAAATTCAATAGCAGAAGTTGCAAAAGATGTGGAGCATTATGAACAAGTCACAGGAGGCTTGGGAGAACAGTACAAGAAATATACATAGTACATGATAATAATCTGACAACATCTTGACACGATCATCATATGACATGCTTGAGGGCTCTTCCTTATTTATCATTTTTTTAAATGAGAAATTGATTTTCAAAGAATTATGATTAAGGCTTGTGTGACAGAGCTTTTGATAAAAATTTTAGCAGATTTTAATTAAAGTTGATGAAATATATGGTTCCAATATGAAATTTATGGTTAAAATTGAAGTTTGGCCAATTGAAAAATTGGCAAAGTTTTATCAAACAAGTGGGTAGGATTTAGGAAGTTAATCTAAACTTCTGATTTTTAACTTAGAACCCGGTATTTGGACTTTGGAGTTATATCATATATGTAGTTTCTTTGAAAATCATTTTCTCATTTAAAAAAATGATAAAATTGGTCTAAAAGTTTTACTAGTAAAAGGAACTAAAATAAATCTAAGATTGAAACCTTTGATACGAACTTAGTGCATTTTTAGTGCTATGGTAATATTACTTTAATTTTTTATATAGTATAAATGTTAAGAGCATAAAAAATAGAATTTAGAGAAAATGCTCCTAAACCAAGCGATATAAAGTATTTAACGAATTTTTAAATAGCTTAATTAAATTATTCTAAAACATGTATTTAGAGGGTGTTTGGTGGAGATTAAAATTAAATTTTTAGTAGATTATGATAATAGTTTTTGAAATGTGAGGTTGAAAAGTTGTGAGACCCATGAAAGATGTAGTTAATATTGATTTTTTTACTTTGACTTGGATTAAAATTAGATTTTAATCCGGACCAAACATGAGCTTATTTTGATTTCTTAATTACTTATCATATGTATTTGCAAAACATACAACTTTTTAAAAAAAATAAATCATATTTTGTAGTTGTTTTAAATATTAATAAATTATGGCATTTCTTTCACCTAAACTAATGATCTCATCTGAATCAAAAGTATGAAACTGTATATCTTAATAAATAAGAAAAAGAATGGAAAATATAGTTTAAATATAAAATAATAAGCATTTCAATTAGTAAAAAGCAAAAGGGTTAAATGGGAAATACAAAATTGCTTTTTTATAACATAGGAAATCTATTATGAGAAATAAACTTCAGGGAGGTTTCTGAAAACCGAAGGATGTCTATAATAGTCAGGTAACCTCAGGGGTGGTGTTTCAGTAAGGTTATTTTGTGTTACTTTATTGGTAAAACTAATTAGAAATTACTTATTTTACATCATATCACACAACCTCCACTTTTTTTCTTGTGCACACATTTTCTATGTTCATGCATTGTTTAAGGTATTTAAAATTCTAATTTTTTTAAACCAACACAGAGATATTTGAAGAAAACTTTCAATTTTTTGATCCGGCAATCACATATATGTAACTTAATCAACTATAATTGCAGAAGATATCTAAGATATTAAAGACCCATTAACAAATAATAACAAAGCAATTCTTAGATATTCTTGACATTATCATTCTAGGTTTCTGGTTTAGTTTTTTTTTTTATAAGAAAAAAACTCGAACTTGAACATACCTAGGGATGCTAAATCTGTGTACTTGTCACTGAATGCATATACATTTACAGCTATCTGATACTTCGTAAAATCAGCAGCCATCTGTTTATAAAACGGATCTTCTGGTACTCTTAATGCATGCTCCTTGTCTGTTCCATAAACACGATTATCATCGCCACGCAGCCTCAGACGGCCTGCACCCAGTGATGGCAGTGTATTTTGGAAAATCAACAGTTTACCACCAAGTTGACTCTGGTGGTGGGAAGAATATTTGAATTAGTATAAGCTATGGAAAATAACTTTCCAATGACATGGACAACCGACTAATAGAGAGCAAAACTTACAACATGTTTGGTTAACCTTCAAAACTAATACACAAATAAGTTTTAAATTAAATATATAGTTTTTATTTTATCAAAGTTACTTAAAAAAATAACTTCTCTCCCTTTTAAGGGAGAAAGAGTAAGTCAATTGAACGTGTGTGAAGACAAAAAGATACTTAAAATTGACTTCACTTTTTCAAAGATTAGCCAAAGATGCTCTTATAAAAAGCTAAAATAACCAAAACAATAAAGTACAGTTTGATCAAAAGTAAAATTGGTGAAGATAAAAGAAATAAAACACACCATAACCATGAATGCCGCTTTAAGAGCTGGACCAAATGCTGATTCCACATTCATGTTGCCCTCAAACAAGGAGGGCAGGCTATCAAGGAATGCATCCACCACAGTTCTAGATTCTGACAAGTTGACGAGAAGATCGTCTGGCAACGGAATAAATATGTCATCTAAGTCTGATACGACCATCATCTGAGGCTGCACTAAAGATGACTGGGTACAAAAGAAATAAACAGTTTATTCACAAAAACAAAGTCAATCCTGTAAAATAAATGGTAGATTGGATCGCTTACCTTCATATTATAGAAATGTATTGTGCTGTCAAAAGTTATGAAGCCAATTTGTGTTCGGGGATAACCCGGTAAACTGTCTAAACAAGATTTAATAGTTTGTGCTACTACCTGCAAAATATATATGGGATTGAGTTGAATTGAGATTCAGAACACATGCAAATCAATGTTAGTAACATGGCGATGAACATGGGAATTTTAGGGTCAATTTGGTTTGTCTTTCAGTTTTCAGTTTTATATTTTGAAAGTCTGTTTTCAGATTGTTAGAAACACGTTTTGTTTGTCATTTTAAAAAAATATATTTCTCAAAACATAAAATTAGAGAACACGTTTGATTTGAAATTTTGAAAAAATGTTTTAAAACATTTTATTTCATGAAATTTGATTATTCGGTAAAAATATAAAAATTTTATGTTAATATATTATCAAGTAATATATACATTTTAAAGTTGGTGAATCTTACAATATTTTTTGCCGTTACAAAAGTAAAATAAAAAAATAATAATAAATTGAGATCAAAATGTAAGAAATATAAAACTAATGACGCAGATTCAGAACTATGTTCATATAAATATTTTTTAGAATTTTTAAGTAGATAATCATTAAGGGTGTGTTTGATAGATATCATTTTGGAAGAATGAATTTTGGAATAATAGATTGATGGAGAATGTGTGGTTGAAAAAGAAAAAAAAAGTTATTGACGTGATAGAAAATACTATTTTATTGAAGAATGTGTGGTTGAAAATGAATAGAAGAATGAAAATGAGATTTTTAATGGGAATCAAACGGGGGCTAAGAGCATAAACTATTTTTTTTTTTCTAGAAATTTTTATAATTTTATTTTTTTCAGAATTTTTATTCTTTATTTTTTCAAAAAAATTATTTTTTAAAATTTTTTAAAATTTATTTCAGAATTTTATTTTTTAAATTTTATTTAAATGCTTGTTTTCCATGTTTTAAGTGTTTTCAAAATTTTCACGGGAAAAACACTCAAAAAGTCAAAAATACGTTTTGAATTTTATGTTATAAGTTTAAACTTATTTTCGAAAATGCATTTTAAGAGATATCAGTACACGTTTTCAGAGTTTGAAAACTAAATACAACTTGAAAACAACAAATCAAATGCACTCTTAATTTTTGTTGTGCTGTATGAAGGTGCGTGCTGCTGCTTCATATCAGAGTTTTGGCAAGCCCCGTGTTTTATGTGTTAGGTGGTTTATCAAAATTCCTGTCATCTTTATACATATGGCGCAACTGTGAATCTTATAAGCGAAAGCTAAAACATAGAATAAATTTCGTGATTGATTTATGGTGTTAGTGTTCTCTGTTCAACTGTACCTCGGTGGTGCAAAATGTTCACTGATTACAAATTCTTGAAATTATATATTGTATGTATTTGTTGCTGCACTAATTAATTGTTGATGGAAGTTTCAGTCGACCCTTGATTTTTTACTTACATATAATCTATGAAGTTTCTGTTTTGTTGATTCGATTACATATTTCGTTTGAATTATACTAGCAATGCTACTACACTACCATATTTCATGATAACTGTTCTATCTTATGTTTTTGTAGGTGGACTTTACTATGGACAATCAAGTTATCTAACTATACTTTACTTGTCCAATGCGCTGTTTGGAAACCTTTGTAAGTGGGCATTTAGTCGTTAATATTAATGTACTTGTGGATATGTCAAGGTATACTTCATTATTTTATTTACTTTTTAAGAGATAATTAGCAGGATAGCAAATGTTCAGTTTACTCGTGGAGGGATTTGTTTCGATGTGTCGCACTCAAATGGCGTTGGGTGAATTCGAAATTTAGTTCAGGTTGGTTTCTTGAACAAATGTGCCATGGATGAATTCGAATTTGAATTGAAATTTAGGGTGTGTTTGAGTTACATTATTTTAGAAGAATGTATTTTGGAATAATAGATTGATGGAGAATGTGTGGTTCAAAAAGTAGGAAAAATTATTGATATTATAAAAAATATTATTTTATTGAAAAATGTATGGTAAAATATAAATAGAAGAATAAAAATGAGATTTTTAATGAGAATCAAACGGGGGCTAAGAGCATAAACTATTTTTATTTTTCTAGAAATTTTTATAATTTTATTTTTTTCAGAATTTTTTATCTTTATTTTTTGAAAAAAATTATTTTTTAAAAATTTTAAAAATTTATTTCAGAATTTTATTTTTAAAATTTTATTTAAATGCTTGTTTTCCATATTTTAAGTGTTTTCAAAATTTTCACGGGAAAAACACTCAAAAAGTCAAAGCGTTTTGAATTTTATGTTATAAGTTTAAACTTATTTTCGAAAATGCATTTTAAGAGATATCAGTACACGTTTTCAGAGTTTGAAAACTAAATACAACTTGAAAACAGCAAATCAAATGCACTCTTAATTTTTCTGCGGAATAACTTGACACATGCAAATCATTTTTACTAAGATGGTTATCAACAAGGATGGTCGAATGTTTTGTGAGCATAAATTAAGAAACACATCCATCTCAACTCGTTTGTGTCAAGATTAGGGTTGGACAAAACTCTCGAATCGAACCAAGTGATTTTTCTTAAGTTAAATATCTGAACGGGTATTTGAATCGAAAATCGATGGATTTGGTTCGATTCTCGGTTCTAGACAAGAATCGAGTCTCCCTAATTTTTTTATCTTAAATAAGTCAAATTATTTTATTTTTTTCTAAATAAATTTGTTGACTAATTAATTTAGCCAAAACCTAAAATATGATTTTCCTATTTCTAATTTAAAGCTCAATCCCAACTTAAACAAATTGATCAAAGTTTTACTCAAATCTCTTATTCTACCATAGTGCAGTTCTAGAGAAATCAAATTGGAAGCTTGACTGCGCCTCTCTTCATTATCGTAAACTCACTATTTTTCTATTCACGTGATTTTAACAACAAAATCTATAAAGAACTCGACAAAAAGAGCAACAAAAGATATCACGGAATTGGACTACATTATTTTGTAAGAACTAAAATTGAACATGCTATTAGTTGAATTAATGTAGCGTTGTTGTAAATATTAAAAAAAATTAATTATTGTACGAAAATCGAGAACCAAATCGAACCGAATCCGATCGGTTCCATAATTAAATTTGGACCCGACGGCTCCACTTATTAAATACCCGAAAATTGGGGTTCGATTTGATTCTCTTTAGAACCGGACCGTGTCCAACCTTAGCCAATATCAAATATAGGAAAAATCAAGATCAAAGGAAATAAGCGTTTCGAGAAATCCAACTGGAGAAAGTGGAACCAATATAAAATCAAACAAATTGCTGACAAAGTACCATACTGGTGAGGCTATAAAATCAAATAATTCAAAACATTAAAAAAAATAAAAATGTGTATTCCTCTTCCAGAAAGGAAACAAGAAGATTTAACCAGAAAAATAAATAAATAAATATATATCTATTAGAAAAGGGTAATAGGAAAAGCTCCAAGTCCGAGAGAATGCTTGAAAGTTATTTTAAACAAAAATCCGTAAATTCATTAAAAACATTAAGAGTTGTAGATGAAGAGCGTCTGTAATGCATTCCTCAGAATTATGAACTTAAAAACCCTTAGAAAATTACCTCAAGCATTCCACTTTTAACTGCAGATATTGATGCATCGATGAGGAAAAAGTACAATGGTGGCATTGGAGGGCGGACCATGTATTCAGCTGGAGCAATAAATTCAACACTACCTTTTGTAAGCTCAGGACGTTGATCCAAATCAACTCTTCTGCCACTGGCATCCAAATGTGCAAAATAGTCACCAGGAACTAGAAATGGAGAATTAAGATAAATTAGCCCACACTTCATCAAAGTTATAGAAACAGATGAATCTACTACAGGATCAACTATCTTAAATATTTTTAAAAATCTGCAAAACATACAAAATAGAGAATCTGACAGGGAATGGGTTGATATTGTACAGGATATTCCCTCTAGTTCCATTAAGGATTTATACAGTACCCTAATAGGCAGACCACTAGGTTATTTGTCCCCATTAGGAATGTCTGAATGGAATGCTTTTGATCTAAATTATAATGGGGCACTCCCACTCCTTTAAATTATTTATCAGCTTTCAATTGCTCAAGTTGAAGGACAAACTGGCATTAATGTGTCTGCACATGTATTGATAGATATACAGGATCAAATTAAAACCATTAATATAATTTCCAGTGGTGATACTTCACTAGGGAGGTGCAGATAGCTTTCAAGAATTGTATGAAAAAAATTTGTGACTGACTGAATGAGAAAAAGTGAAGGAAAATGTAATACAAGCAACTCAGTAGAAGTCCACTGAAAATTGGAATACCATGACTGAAGTAAGATACCAATCAATAAAATTAGCAAGAAAATGAGTCAGACAGCCCTTTTTCATTTTCTTTCTGTAGCAAGTAAAGCATTGCTATTCAGCGAGTTTTGTGATTAGTATAAAGGAAAGGCATCTAATATGCTAGTTAACCAAATACTAAGGCTATAAAAGTATAGAGAGATTTGTTAATAATAAGAACACACTTGATATAGCCATAAGATTCATGAAACTATTCATTATTAACCAGTAAATCGAGAAGACCCAAAAAAATAAAGGATAGATTCTAGCATCTCCAAGTTAGACAAAAGAAAAAATTACCATCATTGAGCAATGAACATATGTTGCACCTCCACTTTCTTCCATGGTCTGCAAAAGTGACGTATGGATTGACATAAGTGCGACATCTTCTACAACGAATGATGCCAGTTGTAGCAAAATTAACAATTGGAACTTCTTCCTGAACAAATATTTATTCACAACAAACACAAACTTTTCTAAATGAGATTTTTAAAGTAAAGGATAAGCAAACAAACACAAAATTTTCTAAATGAGTCAAGACTAACCCCGGTAGGCGCTTCTGCCAGAGGGCAAACAACTGCTCCAAGAGGTAAATGCCACCTTGATGCCAATGACTGTGAATTTGGTATACCACTTGTCGTTAGTCGTAGATATCTAGAACTACAATTCATGGGATACATCTCAGCAAAAGACTTTGGTTCCACATCACCCTCCAATGGCCTCGGCAAGGCTGCAGGATCAAGTCCTGTATTAAAAGATCCTGGTACAGACCCAAGCGAGAGTGAATTGAAGTCCTCGGCCAATCCCTGTGACGTAGCAATGGGAGGTGCAATTCCATGGTGTTGCATTTGGTCCCTTGAATAGAGGCCTGTTGGAGCTGAAATTAGTGGACCAGGCACAGAACCTCTTTGTTGAGCCAGAAAAGGTGCCGGTGGTGCAGGTGGACCATAGCCTCCTTGCTTTGATGAAAATGAATCAGGCTGCACAGGAACTTGAGCGACACTACTAGGTTGTATACTAGCATATCCAGGAAAGGTTGGTTGGAAATTGCCCCTGGCAGTGGGATAAGATGGCCCCATTGGTAGTGAAGATGATTGAACATTTGGCCTGGGAGGAGAGAAGGGTTGATCAGCAGATGGAGGAAAACTTGTGCTTGATTGCCCAGTTTTTATGCTCTGAGGAGGAGATCCCATGGATATTGGAGCAGGCTGCTGATATGGTTGAAGAGAAACAGGAGGAGATGAAATGGTACCTGCAGGAGGTCTAGTTGGTGGAGGTACAGCTGGCTGCCCAAATGTGTGTGGAGGCGGTACTTGACCTGTTGAGGTAAATTGTGGGGCCGGGAAATGCTGGAAAGGTCCTGCCACTGGTGGGCCATTTGACAAATATGGCCGTGGTTGTGGAGGTGGCCTAACTATTTCATTAGACCTACCTGGTGGAGGAGGTCTATATCCTGGACCGGAGGCATCTGATCCGACCGAAGGCCCAGACGAGAAGGGAAACTGAGACGAAGCAGGAGGGGCAGCCCTGAAAGCAGAAGCTTCTGGCCCAACCACAGGACCAGATGATACAAAAGGTGTCGCACTTTGTGGAGCAGAAAACGGTGTGGCAGCTGGTCTTAACGTGTAAGTTGGATGTTTAGGATTTTCAGTCCCCATAAATATTAAATCTTGCACTTGTTCTCCTTAAAAAGGCTAAGCTTCTGTAATGCAGCACGGCTTTATACAAAATAAAAGATCAAAAAATAAACAAAATAACAAGTTGATGCACAATGTACAATAACTTATTAGTTCAGACCAAATCGGTGCAAGGTTCAAATTGATAGTTGGTTTGAAGTATTGAGATATTGAATGATATATGCAATGATGCAACTATGTAGCATACAAATAATTAGTAAAAAAATATATATTTGGAATATATTTTATAATATCCTCTCGCTATGCACCAGCAATTTAGCAAGAGGGCATAAAGCGCCTCCAATTTTCTTCAGCTAATGGTTCATAAAAGATTTCATTTCGAAAAAGCATAACAACACTTCGATATTTGCACTGCCAGTAAGTTACAAATCTAGAACCAATGCAAATTCCTCTGCTTCAGTGACATGCTAAGAACACAATTTACCTCAAAATAACAATAATGCACATTGTCATCAGATCATTATTATCATCTAAAAGAATGGTGTATTACACAATATATAAACCCCAAACATTTCACCACCTAAACCCACGTGGCATTATATCACACAGGAAAACTAATTATCAAGTATTTTAATTTTTACCATTAAATCATAGTGATTTGCACAGCTAAAATGAACGCCCAAGCTCCGTCAGAGTAGAAATTCGAAGAAACAAAATACAAGGCAGCATAAGTCCCACATAATTGAACCGCAAAAGCATGCAAATCAGTGAATCGCAGCAAGTATAAACAAACCCGATCTCTCAAAACTCCAACGTCCCCCAACCCATTAGAAAATTCCAATAGGGGACTAAGTACCAATCCAATATCAAAATTTCAATCACTAAAAAAACCAATAACTTCCCATCCAAAATTAACAACTAGCAGTACAGAATGCAATGTACAGAGGCGAGATATATAACCTGATCGGAGATCTCGCCGGCAGTAGTGGAAAATTAGAATTCTAGAGTCGTGGATCGGAGACGGCACAGACAAAAACCAGATAAGTACCCAATCCAGCTCTCTATACAGAGAGAGGTATAAAAACCAAAGACGTAGCAGATTTAGCCCTGGTTTGCCCCGTTAATTTTTTTTCTCTCTTCTCGTGAATCAGACATTTTTGGATAAAATAATATTACAAGTGTACTCAAAACAAAATTTCGAAAAATTACTATTCTTCTGGTTATAACGTGGCATTATCGGGCTGAACAGGAGCTCAGTTCGCCGTCTCCAAATTCAAATATATAAGTTTGTGTTTTTGCTTTTTCCCAATCGGGCCGAGAAATCAAATCAAATCGATTGTTGTTTTTATTCGGGCCCCATTTTCTCTTCCGGGTTGGAATTGTGGAGAAAATGGTTGGATTTACTCCATTTTTTTTTTATATTTTTTTACTTTGACTAATTTTATTGTCGTCAATGTTTTAAGTGAAATTCATTAAAAGTAAATTAATATTTTTAACTGAATTTGATGTTTTAGATTTTGATGATAAATTTAATTGAATTACATTAGTCATATAAACATCAAGATTTAGCACTTGTTTGCACAGAAAAAATTAATTTTTTAATAAATTTTTATAAAATTAATAAAACGTATAGTTAAAAATCATCGATTCAATAATTCAAATCAAAGGTGGATGTTATTGGGCTTGTTTCCCGCCCTGTTTGAGTAAAATGGCCTTGTTTCGAAAAGTCCACACCAATCAAAGTAAAAAAATTCAAATGAAAAGCAAATCCCAAATAATCAAAAAATTTATAGATTCGGCAAAAAAATTATGCGCACCCGACAAGCTCATTTAGGCTGTGTCTGGTGGAAATTTTAAGCTGAAAGAAACTGATTTTTATACCGTTGCTTTTCAATGTGAGGCCCGCATGTGAGAAATAGAAGTCAACAAAGACAGGCTGATGACAGGCTGAATTGATGCATAACGGACCAAAAATCAATTTTTTAATCCATTTTAATCAGCTCCAGACACAGCCTTAATTTATTTGAAGGGTGGATACACAGAAAAATCAATTTTACTTGTTGCGCCACATTTTATTACACTCAAATGTCCTCAAGTTTTGATAGCATTTATGTTCTAACTTCTTCTTTTTTTAATCAAGTTTTTATTTTCAAACTTCATTATTCAGCATATATCTTTGTGAAAATATTTTGTTTAAAATTAGGAAAAAAAATTGTGTCGCACTGTATAATTATTTATTTTTAAAATATGATGAGAAAATAGTCTTTTTACATTCTCTCTACTGATTGTATGGACAAATCATTAATATAAACAAGATGTGTTAATTAATTGAAGGTGGGAGATAAAATTTCAACGAAAAAAATTAAGCACACAAATGTTTAGCGGATTTTAAAAACTTTTAAGTACAATTAAAATATGGAACAAGTTAAAATTTTGGTACGAATATAATTAGCCATACAAAGTTTGGCAATTTGCCAAACTCAAAGGTCAAAGAAGCGTCTCCTATATTGTGACACTTTGGTTAGATTGGGCTCGGTTGACTTCATCTGAGTCTCACCTATGATAAGCTCTGTGAGTAGGTCTATTGCCATCATCTAAGTTCTTTTTCAAAAAGAAAAAAAAAAGGCTAATCGAACTGCTTGATCATAGGAAACGGTAAACTTAGATTCTTATCAAGGCGGCACAAGAAAAAGTAGAAGAGCTAGATTAGTTTCTGCTAGACGAGAAATAAAGAACATAACCAATANACGTGCAAGTTTCCCTGCATGTGGCTCGTCCGTGCTTTCCGAGGCGCTGCCTGTGACTCAGCACGGGATAAGGGGCCGGAACTTCACACTTTCGTGTTCAGAGCATTGTTTGAATGAGTAGGCATGCCTACCAAGCAAAGCTTTCTTGAAGAAGTTGGGCTACTTATTCAGCGCCAACCCTTTATTTATTTAGATGTTGAAGCAAGGCAAGCCCTAGGTGATCTCAAGAAACACCCGTACAAAATAAAATAAATAAATAAATCTAAGTTGCTATTTTAAATTACAAAGCTCTCACAATTCCTTTTCACTATAAACTTTACAAAAGGGATTATACTCATGTGTTATGCTAAATAGACATCTTTTAATCCAACCAATGTAGACATTTACAAATTAGAAAGTGATGAAAAATAGAAAAAGCCAATACATTCCTTGCTGGGCTAAAGCTGTACTAGCTTAGGTGGGAAGATTTCTAACTTGAACTCAGATTGAGCCCAATCTCACCAATTCCATTGTTGCCATAATGCCGATTTCCTATTCTCATAGCCAATTCACGTCCCTGCTAATGGGATGTTTGGAACGCATAGGCATTAGCTTAATGAAACAATCAGTAACTTTATCTCGAATGAAGTGATAGTCAATCTCTATATGCTTAGTACGTTCATGTAAAATGTGAATGGTAGCCTGATTGTCAAAAAAAAAAATCAAGGCAGAATCAACTGTTGAGATTTGGAAATCATGGAGTAACTGATTAAGCTAAACTAGCTCACTAGTTGTAGACGCCAATGCACGGTACTCTGCTTCGGCTGAAGACCTAGACAAAATAGTTTGCTTCTTAGCTTTCCACAAAATCAAAGAGTCTCCAAGGAACACACAAAATCCCATAACATACTTCCTTGAATCAAGGCAAGATACCCAATCCGCATCCGCAAAGGCCTTCAATTGAAATGAGCATTCTGCAAGAAATAAAAGTCCTTGGCCTGGTGTGGACTTTATATACCGCAAAAGATAGTGAGCTGCATCTAAATGTGTCTGTCTTGGCTTAGATATGAACTGGCTCAATTTGTGAAGCACAAAGGTAATAAGACCAACAAGTTGTCTATACATTGATGCATCAACAATAGGTTCTCCTTCAAATGAATTAAGACAAACTTTGGGATCTATAGGTAATGTGGTAGGTTTACATGCCAGAAAACCTGTATCTTCAAGTAACTGGAGAGCATATTGGCGTTTGGATAGGAAAATACCCTTTTGTGACCTAGCAATTTCCAACCCTAAAAAGTATTTTGAATGTCCAAGATCCTTTAATTTGAACTGGCCGTGCAAGAATGTCTTCAGAGAATCAATTGACTGATGATCACTTCCAGTAATGATGATATCATCCACATAAACAAGTAATGCTATAAAGGATTTTCCAGTCCCTTTAGTAAACAGAGAGTAGTTAGACTTTGATTGTTGGAAGCCATGAAGAACAAGAGCATTTGAGAACTTGGAAAATCATTATCTTGAGGCTTGCCTTAAACCATATATCGATTTGTGAAGTCTACGCACCAATTTCTTTCCCTGTTTGTCAATTGGAGGTATTGGATCTAGAAGTAGTAACTGACCTCTAACTTGAGCAAGAGTCATTTAATCCCATAAAAAACGACATTACATACTCCATTTGATAGTGATCAACAAGCCTTTTAGATCCTCCACAACTACTCTTTCCACATGTACATATTGGCGTAATTACTAAGTTCCTCCCATATTGTTTTCAATTTTGTAAAATACGAACTCACAGAAGACTCCCCCTAAGCTTGATTCATCAGATCGCGTCTTAGTTGGAATATGCGAGGTCCGTTCCATTGCTGATACCTCTCCTTCATATCAGTCCATATATCATGAGCTGAATCAGAATATATGATGCTAGCAGAGATTTTCTTAGATATCGAATTCAATATCCACGAAATAACTATATTGTTGTTACAGATCCAATTATTAAGCAACTCGTCATTATCTTGGGGCTGAGGGATAGATCCATTAATGAATGCAAGTTTGTTTTTCACTGATAAAGCAATGAGCATTGATCGACTCCACGAAGCATAGTTATCACCAATTAACGGTTGTGAAACCAGCACCAAACATGAACTGTCAGAATGGTGGATGAAATATGGACTCAAAGCATCATCAATGGTGGAATAACTCATTTATGAAGGTGAATTTTTCTGATTTTGCAACTCTGTCGTGGATGCGATGAAGAATTAAGAACATAATTCAATCAAAAAGAAAATTATTGCGGAAGATTGAAGCAATATGCTCTGATACCATATTTCAAATGATAAACCGAGAGAAAAGCGAGAGGGAAAAATTGTATTCCAATCCCATTAATTGAAAGAATGTTTACAAAGTATTACAGTGTGATATAAATAGAGGGAAAATTCTAACAAACTAACTAATTGAAATGCTTTTAACAAATACAACGTGTACACGTGTAACCAACTACAAATCGGTTAACTAATTCCTTTGAGCTCCACTTGTTTTCCAATTGCTGCTCCAGTTAGCTTCACGTGTAAAGGTATGGCTCTAGCCATTGTTGAATCTGCAGGGTCCAGTTCTGTTAGAGCGTTTATAAACCTAAATCAGAATATATAATCGAGTATGCTGACAGTCCAACTGAGAAGGCAATTCTCTCCTGGGCTGTCCAGGATTTGGGTATGGATATTTTTAGAAATTGAAGCAAAATTATATGATTATTCATGTTGAAACTTTCAATTCGGAGAAGAAACGAAGCGGAGTTTTGATTAAGAAACAGGTTGATAATACCAACCATGTGCACTGGAAAGGAGTTGCAGAAATGGTGTTAGCAACGTGCACACATTATTATCAAAGTACAGGAAAAGCTAAGAGAATAAGTGAAAATGAAAGGTCACAATTCGAAAATATAATCCAGGGAATGGTAGCAAGAAGCCTCTGGTGCATTGCATTTGCTTATAAGCAAATTGAACCAGAAAAAGTTCGATGTGATGAAGATGATTTGACCTTACTAGGGATAGTGAGCCTAAAGGATCCCTGTAGACCCGGTTCCAAAAAGGCTACTAAATCTTGCAGAATTACTGGAGTGCAAATCAAAATGATCACGGGAGATAATGTGTTTACAGCAAAGGCCATAACGGCAGAATGCAGAATACTTTCATCTTATCAAGAACTTTGCAATGGCAAAGTTATAGAAGGCACCGAGTTCGGAAACTACACACCAGAAGAGAGAATTCTCAAGGTCGATGACATTCATGTGATGGCGAGATCATCCCCAATTGACAAGCTTTTGATGGTAAAATGCTTAAAAAAAGGTCATGTGGTAGCAGTCACCGGAGATGGAGCAAACGATGCACCAGCACTAAAAGAAGCTGATGTAGGCCTTTCCATGGGAATTCAAGGCATTGAAGTAGCGAAAGAAAGCTCGGATATCATTATCTTAGATGATGATTTTGCGTCTGTGGCAACCGTCTTGAAATGGGGTCGATGCGTTTATTGTACATTGTGCGTCAACTTGATATTTTACGTTTGTGGCAACCGTCTTGAAATGTGGTTGAATGCAGGATATTTCATCTGGTCAAGAACTTGGCAATGGCAAAGTTATAGAAGGCATCGAGTTCAGAAACTACACACCATAAGAGAGAATTCTCAAGGTCGATGACATTCGTGTGATGGCGAGATCATCCCCAATGGACAAGCTTGTGATGGTAAAATGCTTGAACAAAGGTCATGTGGTAGCAGTCATCGGAGATGGAACAAACGATGCACCAACACTAAAAAAGGCTGATGTAGGCCTTTCCTTGGGAATTTAAGGCACTGAAGTAGCAAAAGAAAGCTCGAATATCGTTATCTTGGACGATGATTTTGCATCCGTGGCAACCGTCTTGAAATGGGGTCGATGCGTTTATTGTACATTGTACATCCTGCATTCTGCCGCTATGGCCTTTGCTGCAAACACATTATCTCCCATGATCATTTTGATTTGCACTCCAGCAATTCTGCAAGATTTAGTAGCCTTTTTGGAACCGGTTCTACAGGGATCCTTTAGGCCCACTGTCTCTAGTAAGGTCAAATTATCTTCATCACATCGAACTTTTTTTGGTTCAATTTGCTTATAAGCAAATGCAATGCACCGTAGGCTTCTTACTGCCATTCCCTGGATTATATTTTCGAATTGTGACCTTTCATTTTCACTTATACTCTTACCTTTTCCTGTACTTCGATAATAATGTGTGCACGTTGCTAACACCATTTCTGCAACTCCTTTCCAGTGCACATGGTTGGTATTATCAACCTGTTTCTTAATCAAAACTCCGCTTCGTTTCTTCTCCGAATTGAAAGTTTCAACATGAATAATCATATAATTTTGCTTCAATTTCTAAAAATATCCATACCCAAATCCTGGACAGCCCATGAGAGAATTGCCTTCTCATTTGGACTGTCAGCATACTCGATTACATATTCTGATTTGGGTTTATAAACGCTCCCTGTAGTATTGGAACCTGTTCCCTAGTGGAATAATTCCAGGAGATCCGGGCCAATAGCCTGAGAATATCAATCCTTCTCCATATTTTCGTGGCCGAGCCAAAACTTCGTCACTTTCATTTGATTCATTGTCAAGGTCCCCATTATGTCTGTGCAAATAACTTTGCTGATCCCATTGTTTCACAGCCTGATAAGTTACTGACCATTGCCTAATCATCCAGCATTCTCTTCATTGCATATGCCAGCGTTAGGGTGATAGCCAACGAGAGTCCCTCCGGAATCGCTACAATGACAATGGTAACGGCGGTCGAAATAATTTGAAGAACAGAATTGAAAGTATCATTTAAATCTGTTTTTCTTCCATTGTATTCTTGCCTTCCACTTTCATCTTCTGTATTTCTAGTGAAATAGCGAATCAACATGACTACAAGAACCAGGAAAACAACATAAAGTCATACTTTCCCAATTGATGTAGTCAATTTGTTCAGGCGTTCTTGTAATAGCATCTATTCGTTAGAATCTTATGTTATTGAACTCATCATCTTTCCCCGGACCGTGTTCATCCCGACTGATATCACCACCATTCGCGATGCCCGTTGGCGACTTTTGAACCAGGAACGGGTTGAGTTTTGAATCGATTTCCACGTGATCACTCTCTCCTGTCAAGCTCGATTCATCCACTTAAAAGGAATGGCCGTCAGTGAATAATCTATCGGCCAGAATTTGATCGTCGATCTTCAAGAAAACTACAACCCCAACTACAATGTCGAAGATTGATATTTTCTGCCTTCTTCCGTCTCTAACAACATCAATCTTGAAATTGCTACTCATTTTTGACAGCTTATCGAATTGTCTTTCCTGCCTGAAATTGCTAGCTGCTGATACAACAACAAGACGAAAAATAGCTACAAATATGCTGCCACCCTCGTACCAACTATCTTGAATCCCATATTCTCTAATCCCAAATGCAAGAGAGAGAGAGCAACACAGGAAAGAAGGATGATAATTGTGGTATCCTTAAACACCTCGAATACAAAATACGTTAGCCCTTTTGGAGGAGGCTTCTGGTATGTATTCGAACCAAATGCACTCCTCCGTTTTTTCGCATCGTCGTCTCCGGGAATTCCATTTTCTATATCAGTTTTTAGAAGCCTGGCAATGCCGTCAACGCCATCAAATTGAAGAAGTTCATCCAAGCTTTTGTTCTTCACCATCTCTGTGAGCTTTGTTTGATAAACGGCTGGAAAAAAAGATCCAGGCACTAAATCTGTACTTGATGAAAGATTCAGGCCGCTGACAGAATCGATTTCAAGAACAGAGTGAGAAGGGGAGCCTGAAATTTCGGAATATTTACAATTTCTTCTTCTTTTGATCATAGATTTGGCAAGAGAGAGGAAAATGAATAGCTATGCAGGCAATGAGCCACCGCTTCTGAAGTTTTGTGAGGATGGCACTGCTAAAATCAAGCAGCAGTCTATACAGGTCGCCACCATAATAATCACTGCTTGAATGGAATTTACTCGTGTTGGGTTTTTGATACCCAATAAATCCGGGCTATGATGTAAAACCGAAGTTGGATAATATTTCATAGGTTCCGGTCGATGATTGAAATTATATGTTGACACCACAATCGAACCAATTGAATCACGTAACCCACTTGGGCCTTTTGAAGTAGCCTAATTTTATTAGTGTTTCTCATGGCCCGACCCGAAGTTTTGGATGGCTTTAAGATAATTA
>CAIGRF010305907.1:12264-26853 GCA_903798235.1 Fraxinus ornus | reverse complement strand
GAGAGAATTGCCTTCTCATTTGGACTGTCAGCATACTCGATTACATATTATGATTTGGGTTTATAAACGCTCCCTGTAGTATTGGAACCTGTTCCCTAGTGGAGTAATTCCAGGAGATCCAGGCCAATAGCCTGAGAATATCAATCCTTCTCCATATTTTCGTGGCCGAGCCAAAACTTCGTCACTTTCATTTGATTCATTGTCAAGGTCCCCATTATGTCTGTGCAAATAACTTTGCTGATCCCATTGTTTCACAGCCTGTTAAGTTCCTGACCATTGCCTAATCAGCCAGCATTCTCTTCATTGCATATGACAGCGTTAGGGTGATAGCCAACGAGAGTCCTTCCGGAATCGCTACAACGACAATGGTAACGGCGGTCGAAATAATTTGAAGAACAGAATTGAAAGTATCATTTAAATCTGTTTTTCTTCCATTGTATTCTTGCCTTCCACTTTCATCTTTTGTGTTTCTAGTGAAATAGCGAATCAACATGACTACAAGAACCAGGAAAACAACATAAAGTCCTACTTTCCCAATTGATGTAGCCAATTTGTTCAGGCGTTCTTGTAATGGCATCTATTCGTTAGAATCTTGTGTTATTGAACTCATCATCTTTCCCCGGACCGTGTTCATCCCGACTGATATCACCACCATTCGCGATGCCCGTTGGCGACTTTTGAACCAGGAACGGGTTGAGTTTTGAATCGATTTCCACGTGATCACTCTCTCCTGTCAAGCTCGATTCATCCACTTAAAAGGAATGGCAGTCAGTGAATAATCTATCGGCCAGAATTTGATCGTCAATCTTCAAGAAAACTACAACCCCAACTACAATGTCGAAGATTGATATCTTCTTCCTTCTTCCGTCTCTAACAACATCAATCTTGAAATTGCTACTCATTTTTGACAGCTTATCGAATTGTCTTTCCTGCCTAAAATTGCTAGCTGCTAATACAACAACAAGACGAAAAATAGCTACAAATATGCTGCCACCCTCGTACCAACCATCTTGAATCCCATATTCTCTAATCCCAAATGCAAGAGAGAGAGAGCAGCACAGGAAAGAAGGATGATAATTGTGGTATCCTTAAACACCTCGACTACAAAATACGTTAGCCCTTTTGGAGGAGGCTTCTGGTATATATTCGAACCAAATGCACTCCTCCGTTTTTTCGCATCGTCGTCTCCAGGAATTCCATTTTCTATATCAGTTTTTAGAAGCCTGGCAATGCCGTCAACGCCATCAAATTGAAGAAGTTCATCCAAGCTTTTGTTCTTCACCATCTCTGTGAGCTTCGTTTGATAAACGGCTGGAAAAAAAGATCCAGGCACTAAATCTGTACTTGATGAAAGATTCAGGCCGCTGACAGAATCGATTTCAAGAACAGTGTGAGAAGGGAAGCCTGAAATTTCGGAATATTTACAATTTCTTCTTCTTTTAATCATAGATTTGGCAAGAGAGAAAAATGAATAGCTATGCAGGCAATGAGCCACCGAATCTGAAGTTTTGTGAGGGTGGCGCTGCTAAAATCAAGCGGCAGTCTATACAGGTCGCCACCATAATAATCACTGCTTGAATGGAATTTACTCGCCATTGTTAGTTCTTTCAAAACTAACAGAGATGAAGGACAAGAACTAAGAACTTAGTGTAAGAAAGATTCACATTCAACAACCTTAATCTTGTGATTATTTATAATAAAATTGGGCGGCAGAAGGAAGTTTCTGTGCAGCTTCTATGTTCGTATATATACAAGTTAATGGCCTACGTTAACTCACTGTTCTGTACAACGGAAGCAAATGTAGGCTCTGCAGCCCAAAGTTTTTTTTTTTTTCAAATGCATTCTATAGTTTGTTTTGGAGAAATGCTACAAGTGTGTACAAGTAGCAATTTTGTTTTATGAATGGTTGGCTAAAGTTTAAAACATTCTCATAAATAATATTAAAATAAATATTTTTTTTTGTCATAGTTCATATGCCTAATTCAATTTGAAAGTAATCCTTACTTAATTACTTCACAAAAAATAACATATTTATAAGAAAAGATTACTTATATACAATTTTAACTTGGCTTCTTTTAAGCTTAGCCAAACAGGTTTCAAGCCTAATAGAAAAGTTGCACTCAACTGGAGTTAGGGGTGTCCAAAAGTCCCGAACTGAACCTGAACCGAATCGAGCGGTTCTTCATAAGTTAAGTACTCGAACGGGTACCCGAATCGAGAACCGATGGGTTTGAGTCGGGTCTAAACCAAGAATCGAATAAGAACCGAAACTAAATAATTTTTTTATTGAATTAATTAAATTATTTTATTTTTTCTAAATAAATTAACAAATTAATAAATCAAATCATTTCATAATTTTAAACCTTGAGCCTCAATTTTTTAGGGGCCACAAATAAAAAAAAACCAATCAACTCCATTAGGCCGAAAATATTATGTGGCACTTACAAAAAAGTCTCAGCCCAAAAAGTCCAATAAAAACCCTAAAAAACATAGAATTAATATCTACTTTTTGGTATTTGTGTGCATTGAATTAATGTTACTCGACAGCTAGTTATTTATATATTTTTGAATTGAGTTACGTTAATTTGTAAAAGTTACGAATGAAATGTCATTAGTTATATTTATATAGTGTTGCTGTAAATGTTAAAAAATTTAATTATGGTACGGAACCGAACAGAACCGAACCCGAGCGATTCCATAATTATATTTGGACCCGATGAGTCCATATATTAAATACCCGAAAATTTTGGAACCGAACCGAACCGACCAACGAACAGCCCTAACTGAAACACTATTTTGACTTCAGTAAAGTGAATTTACACGTATTCACACACCCAAAATCAGCATTTCCACCTCGCCTAAAAAACCTAGTTGATTTGTATTTCCGATTTTGTTAGATGATTAATATGTTCGACTATGACATAATTATTAAAACAAAAATATTAAAAAATCTTTTTTACAATCATGTCTAGTACTGAACACCAAACGATACCCCTAAGTATATATATTCAACACAAATAAAATTATTTCGTCTAAAAATTTAAACAGTTAAAAAGAGAATAATATACTTACTAGTTAACTAGCCTTTCGACAAGCACAAACTTCATAGAAAAGGCCCAAGCAAATTTGCTTAATTCCATTTAGAAGGTTAGTCATTAGTGAATCAACTTTAACAACCATTGAAGTACAATAATCAAATTGAAATAAATAATGCATAGTGAAGCTATAAAATTTCGCTAAAAGTTCAAAAGCCAATCATGTCGCTTTTCCCCAGTTTATTAGTTAGGCCATGATTGATTTGTCCATCTTTTCAATTGAAAATGAAAATTAAATTTTATTTCCACATTTTTGAATGTTTGATTGACTAAATCTTCCATGTAATTAGTTTTCCACATTTTCTTGATTTTTGAGGTGGGAAAAGCTTTTTAAGACAACTTTTTTTTTAAAATTTTTTTGGCAATGGAAACAAATTCTATCCCTTTAATAGACAATTTTCAGGAAAACAAAGTCAAACGAACACCAAAAGATCAAAGATTTCAATATTTTTCAAGTGGAAAATTATATCAATTAAACACAATTAATTGACAATTCTCAGTAAAACAAGTTCTAGGCAATTCAGTTCTCTGAAATTCATTTTCTTTCCACCAAATTCCATTTTTACAATCAAACAGACCTAAGAACGATTAAAGAGGAAAGTTCTTAGCAATTTCCTGCAAGATTCAAAATCTGCCAAACTGCATTAAAATGAAATACACAATAGACTCGGCAAGTCAAAACTTGTAACTTTCATTGTGCTTTTCACAATGTGTGGTGAATCTTTCAATAACTGCAGATGGAAATTTAGATGCAGTTACGTAAAGAAGGTGACATTTGACAATGATGTAAGAAGCATGACAGCAAGTGGGAACACAATGTTCAAAGTTGAGCACTACTTGTATCAAGAAAGTTGCTAATCATCTCCTTGGTCTTCCCAAGTTTGTTCTGATTTTCCATTTCACGGTTTTCCATTTCAGAGGGCTGGAATGTGTTCTGTGTTGGACTGCATAGAGCCTAATTATGCTTATCCACTCGAGTGCATATTCACCTTCGTAGTAAGGTCAATGGAGGGTTGCACAAGGGAGCCCCATGCTTGAATTTTCAGTTTAGAGGTATATTGGGGTATATACATGTATAAAGTCGCCCACATTTTCATACATTTATGGAGGACCATATACGGAAAAATGCATGCGGGCGTGTGATGTTCCTGTATGCATGTTGTAGGACAAGTCCGCTCAAATCACGCCTCAAAAACCAAGTGGGTAAGAAGTGACTAAAGTGGTAGGGGGTCCTAGGTGTCGTAATTTGGGTGGATGGTCCAGTGGTGATGTAATTGTTCAACTAAAGTATTTCTCCCGAGAGAGAGAGCAAGCGAGCTTAGCAACCAATTTGACTCTAGCACACCAGCTAGAAGTGAAACTCCAGCTGCTACACAAATTTCTCCCACGTTTTGGGAGCGGGGAAAAAATTGGAAAATAATAGGCATATAGAAAATGAATTGCCGTGTATGTTCCACAATAGTTAAGTGAGAGGGACAAATCCAAAGAGGCTATCTAGTAAACGCTGCCTGCATGTCCCTATTCTTAATACAAGTCTACACGTTGGAGGGAGAAAACTGTTCACATCTGGTAAAATATCTAAAAATATGGTTGTTAAACACGTGTAAGGAAGTATACATTGGGAAAAACCAAACTATCAATGGATAAATGCCAACGAGAGAAACAAGAAACGTTATTTGAATACTTATTAACTAACATCTTATATACAAGTCAATAAATAAAACCAGTAACATCATTCAAACTGTGATAAAAATGCAAAAATTTGCATGTGCAATCTTGATTGGAGGAAGAAAAATCTCTTCAATAAGAGTGTGCTATACACAAAACGGGGAAAAAATCAATGGTTCAGTTTTCAGGCAAAAATTGAATATTCTCCGAGGTTTCAGTAATATCATTCAAGGTTGATAATAACCACACAACAACCAAAAATGCATGATCTTGATTGAGAAACTTCTAGCATGAATTTTCCAGTTGGCTTGGCAGCCACTTGATCCCACCAAATTTCCTAACAATTCTTTAGATGCGAGTTCGTGAGAAATAAATAACCTGTCATTATACCAACAAACCTACAATTCTACCAAATTCAAGAGTGCATCCAGAAGCCCCATCCATCTACAGACTGCTTAAAGATAAAACTTTCTTCCATTATAGCTAATTATATTCCAACTGCTGTAATTTCATTTTTTCTTATAATCTCTTACTTGTTCTTATCCTGCACTATCACCATATCTTTTCTGTACCTTTAACCAACTTCCTATTCATTGTCTTGTCATCCCACTCTTATTATCCAATGGATTCTAGGAACCATTTTTGTTGCGCCAGTTGGTCCTTAACCTCCTGTCTTCTGTATTTATATGATCGAGTCCAACTAAATTATACAATCCTTCTCCCATTCTCATAGGACCACTTCAATGAATTCTCTTCTTCAACTCTGCTATATCCATCACTATCTCAAAAACTAAACCACAAAGACCAATAGCCTTTCAGTGACCTTGTTACATGTGTTTTTAATTTGATCGATTCCTCTAAACTCATCATGTGGCAAGAAATTTTTCTTCCCCTAAAATATGTGGCTAAATGTCATACTTAACCTACAATTTGCCACCATAGCGCAATTTTTTCAATAATGGCAGATGTAGGATGCATGTCATGATCTTCCCACAGATTAGAAAGATTGAACTAGGCCTATTGGCAAATGGCGATACTGATCATATTAAGATACGTGTCTTGTCCGAGCATGACAATTCATTCCAAAACAAGACAACAGTTTTCAAGTTTCACCCACACGGAGTACACAATTAAACAATTCTCATCCATCATACACAGAAATAAACCATTAATGCTCACGTTATGCACAAGATTAAAATTTACAATAACAATTGATATAAGTAACTTCAGGACATTATCCAGTATTTAACCTTGAACCAACAAACTAAACCAGTTGCATGAGTAGGCTCTGGTTAGATTCCCATGCTTGATGCATAAAATTTGATGGCAACACCATAATTTTTCATTCTGGACATGGTAAAACTTTTATCACAAAATTCAGGGTAATAGTTCTTTAGCTTGATTTCCTCAAGAAAGTCTTTAAAAACATACCTAGAAAACATTTAAAGAACAGGATATACATTCGGTTTTCATCTAACAAGAATGCATCTGCTAGGCTTCTGTTAACATCTTAGATGGCTCTGTTTGTCACTAGACTATACATGGCATTGAAAGTTCAGAACTTTTACAAATCTCTCTTACATGTTTTCAATTGTAAATTTTCAATAGCTATATACTTTTGATTTTCCTCATCCTGGTGCATTGATTGGATGCTATATTTGGTTATAATTATAGGAGAAGACAACTAGAACATCTTAAACATACAACATATTCATCACTATTAGTCTACTCTCTGGACATGATTCCAGAACTATGTAGAGGCATCTCAGTATGTCATAATCACGATGAACATTAATGTTTGGCTAAGCTTAAAACTTACTTTGAGTAATATGCTTGATTTTTCTTAAAAGTGACTTCTTTTCCACTTTTTAGTACAAAATCTTACCTTTTCTGACAAAAAGTCTTCACACGCTATCAGGAAAAAAAAATAAGTTTACTTCTTTTTCAACCTTAGAGTTTGTAAATATACTGCGTCTGCGATAACATAGCAAACCTCATGTAAAACATGCACGGTGCACCCTTTCTGAATTTTTTACATCATAACACCAGCTAGGTACATGTAGATCATCAGGATATTATGAAATAATAGTGATATTATAGATTCAAGAACAAAATTCTAGAGTTAGGAAACATAAATCTTACCTTTTGTATTTCATCCAAAATTCTAAACACACTGAGAGTTCAAATCAAATTTCAGTCTTTTCCACATCCTCCCAAGCCCAAAATTATTCGTAAATCTACAATTCTCAAAAAAAAAAGTTACACTTCATACCACAAAAATTACCTTTTTCCACTTCAATTTATCAAATAATCATCAAAGCCCGGGTCATTAGAACCCAGTAAATCACTCCCTTTAATATTAGTCACCTCAAATTTACATCTAAATTCACCCCAAGACTTGTCAAATCCAAGAAACCCAACCCCAAAGCTTCCATTATTCACAAAACACACCCTAGAAATCAATTTTGAAACCTCTTTCCAATCCAGCTCTTTAGAATTCCACCCATTCACTTTAATCCTAGCATTTTTAAACACTGGCAAACACTTCTGTTTCGCAAATTCACCGCACTTCGCTTTTGCAGCTTCAAAACACGCTTCCATTTCGAGCTCCTCGCATTTTGCTCTTTCACTAAAGTCCTGTTTAGCTAGGCCTAGAATCTCTTTCCACCAGGGGGGTTTGCATTTGCTGGAAGCGGAAATGGAGCACCCGATGCGGGCACCCGATTCGCATTGTTCGATTATTTGAGCCTCGCAGGCCTTGTACGCGGCCGCCCAGGACTGGGGATTCTCGAATGCGAGGAGATATGGACCGGATGATGGGTTGTCAGCTGGGCCGGCTTTGATGGGTCGACGGAGAAGGGGAACTGGATGGCTGAAGGGGATGAGGGTTGCTGCGGCGGAGTACTCTTCCAGGTCAGGTGGCGGCGGCGGAGGTGCGGCCATTGGACAGTGGCATTGAAGATTGCAGCGAGCCTTTTTAACGTCTTTCGCGATAACGTAAAAGCGTTTTAGCACTTTTCGCGTAAATATGCTAAGCCCTTTTTACTTTAGTAGCATTAACCTATAATTTCAAAAAAAAAAAAAAAAGTTATAATTGTAATTTTTATTTAAAACAAGCAATTTAGCTCATTATTGTTAAATTTAAATATGCTATACACGAGGAGGAAGCATTTGCATTGCAAGGGGAGGGCGAGACTTTTGTGAAATCCGTGCTTAGTTTTCAGTGTACAAGACTATACAGGTCGAAGATCACAAGAATAAGAATAAGGGTGTTTAATATTATGTTGACGTGTAAAAGTTACTTTTAGATAACTTAGATTTTTTAAAACATTTTTTAGCTCAATTTAGTGTATGACGTTGAAGATCTCAAGAAGAAGATCGAGGGCCTGACACATGTCTATTATGTATAAAGCATATAGGATAAAAGAGTGAATTGCCTAAATAGGCATTGAACTTTACGCAATGCGTCCAAGGGGTCACGAACTTTAAAAATCACCCAAATAATCACTGAACTTTGCAAAACGTTTCCATTAGGTCACTGAACTTTAAAAATCACTCAATTCATCACTGAACTTTGCAAAATATTTCTCATGGGTCACTAATGCAGTGATCTCCTGGGCAACATTTTGCAAAGTTTAGTGATCTCGTAGAAACATTTTGTAAAGTTCAGTGATGAATTAGGTGATTTTTAAAGTTCAGTGACCTAGTGGAAACGTTTTGCAAAGTTCAGTGATCATTTGAGTGATTTTTAAAGTTCAGTGACCCTTTGGACGCATTGCGTAAAGTTCAGTGCCTATTTAGGCAATTCACTCGAGGATAAAACCACTTGTACATTGTTTTGTGTACATTGTGGTTTACACTCCATTGAGTTTCAAATTGATGGGCGAGAATGTGTTTTTTTTTTTTTGAAAAATGTCCAACGATGTCAAGACATGGGACACAATATCAAAATTGTTGTCAAAGAAAATATAGAAGTAGCATAATTCAAGCATAGAAGGCAAAGAGAGACGTATATGATATTTTATCGTCTTAGTGGCATTTTAGTGTTTTGTCCACATTTTTTTTACATTTTTTAGTGCGGTCCTTGGTGTATTTGGGGCCGATTTTGAGTTGAATATGTGGTTGTTTGTGTAATTGTTTGATTGCAATGAATTGAGGGAGTATTGCGTTGGTGGAGAGGTGAAATTTCTGTGATTTTGGCCATGGTAACACAATGGATTTAAGAGGAATTGGTGGCGGCTCCATGAAGGGGCAAAATTTGCCCATTTCTATAGAGAAAATGGGAAAGGCTAGGTCATGGATTCTAGGACATCTCACTAAATTTGGATCATTCTCAAATTTGATAGAAGACTGAGGCAGTAAAAGATGGTGGAGGAGGAGGAGGAGGAGGAGAGAGAGAGAAAGATAATTTTTTTTTAATATTTTATTGGACTCATTTGCACATTTTGTAGAAAGTTTGGGAGTGTGATTGCAATTTTTTTATTTATTTGAACAGGAGGGCATGTTATTTTACATTTTTTTATTGAAGAATTGTATAAAAATTGATGAAAATTACGTTTTTCATAATAAAACATAATACGGGTAAAAATGCAAAAATTTGAAACGTACGAACGTTTTGCACACTACAAGCGAATCGTAAGGACATTTTGTGCAAATAAGCTATATTTTATCTATGGTATAAAGAATTGAGATTTTCCATTATGATTTGTATTCAATCTTCTATATAAAGATAATTAAAGGTTGAACCCCAACCTTTAAAGATAATTAATAATGTTTGATATTGTTACTCACCAAAATAGTATTGTATTAAGTGGTTTAATGGCATGGATTTTCTTGATATATCATATATTGCAACAAATTAATTACTGGACACGCGTAGGAATATCATTGCACGTGAAATGTAACCTACCAACCATAGTCCCTCTTTTTCTCTCATTCTGTTTCTATTTTTATACGATAATCGACTAGGAACTAGCCAGCTAGGTACGAAGAATGAAAGAAAGAGATGCAAAGCCTTGCATTTAATATGACAGGAATTTAGGGGCAGAAATTCATTTGACAGATCGAAATTAGCTATTCATTCGGTTTAAAACTGGAAATCATATAGCAATTTCATTCTTATTGCTGTCAAATTCTTCTGTTTCCATCAACGTTTTCAGAGTCGAGTCTCTGCTACCTCTCCAACTAGGGTCCCTTTTGGACCCTGTTGGTGACGACACAGTTATAAGCCGGTTTTGCAAGTCCAATCTGTATTTTAATACATTGTAGCCCCGGAAAATGTCACAATTCCCAGCAAACTTGATGCCCGATGAGGCCAGCCCGGAATGGATGAACAAAGGCGACAATGCTTGGCAGATCACAGCAGCAACTCTAGTCGGACTCCAAAGCGTTCCAGGCCTCGTTATTCTTTATGGCAGCATCGTCAAGAAGAAATGGGCTGTGAACTCAGCCTTCATGGCATTATATGCCTTTGCCTCAGTCCTGGTTTGTTGGGTGACATGGGGCTACAGAATGTCATTTGGAGACAAATTTTTACCCTTTGTTGGTTTTCCTAACATCTCCTTAGACGAGAAATTTCTTCTACGAAAGGCATTTCTAGGGTCATTCCCTAACGCGACTATGGTGTATTTTCAGTTCGTGTTTGCTGCGATTACATTGGTTTTGATTGCTGGTGCATTGCTTGGGAGAATGAATTTTCATGCCTGGATGATTTTTGTGCCACTTTGGCTAACTTTTTCCTACACCATTAGTGCATATAGCATATGGTGCCCTGATGGCTGGTTGTCAAAGATGGGAATTATTGATTTTGCAGGGGGATATGTGATTCATGTCGCCTCAGGTGTCTCGGGTTTCACCGCTGCTTATTGGGTATGCTAAAATCTTGTCCATAACTGATTCTACTCTAAAAGAGAGAGCATCAATGTATATTTTTATGCAGGTCGGGCCGAGGTCAATTAAGGATCGAGAGACATTCATCCCGAACAACATTTTGTCAATGCTTACCGGAGTTGGGTTCGTCTGGATTGGTTGGACGGGATTCAATGGTGGAGCTCCGTTTGTGGCCAGCACCGATGCATCCTTGGCCATCCTTAACACGCACATCTGCACCGCCACAAGCTTGCTCACATGGCTCATTCTTGACATCATATTCTTTAAGAAACCTTCTGTGCTTGGCGCCACTCAGGGCATTATCACTGGCTTGGTCTGTATCACCCCTGGTGCAGGTAAAATTACATTGTTTGTCTCATTTTATCCAATAGTCGATGTACATAATTGATATATTTGTGCATCATTGTGGGACAAACACATTAAGTAGTGTTGGAAATGTTTTTCAATTGAGCTACTTTGAGCCCGAACTCCGAAATTAATTCATCTTAAGAATACATTGTGAATTTGGTGGGCTCAAATTATGTTTCTAATCTTGTTTGATCATGTTGATCATTCTATTATTCTGTCCGATCTTTCATGTAATCTAAAAAGTAAGTATTTCAGATTGTTTGAAGAAAAAATCGATACTTTAGAAACAACATATAGAACTCTCTCTCGAGTAATTATAAGCACAGATCAAGCCTTTAATTATCAATATGGGACATGATTAGGGTTATTATATTGCAACCTTCTTTAGAATCGACAGCCACAACAAGCCATTTTTTCAGTTACGAGACTTTACAAAACCAATCTTCTACTGGAAGTAGCCCCTTCAAGTTGCTATCAGGTCATATCCAAAAGGTAGTTTGCTCTAATACTAACTTAGCCACGTGGGACACAATTAGTCATTACAATTGATCGACTAAAATTTGCTATAACAATGTTTTGCAGGAGTGGTTCAAGGTTGGGCAGCAATCATAATGGGGTTGCTCTCAGGCAGCATTCCATGGTACACAATGATGATCCTCCAAAAGAAATGTCCCCTACTCAAGAAAGTCGACGACACATTGGGAGTGCTCCACACCCACGCCATCGCAGGAATGTTAGGGGGGATACTCACTGGAATCTTCGCCGAGCCAAAACTCAGTCGCATATTTTACCTAGTGGAGAACTGGCAACACTACATAGGATTTGCATATGGGATTCAGAGTGGCAGATTTGGTGCAGGGCTAAAGCAACTGGGGATCCAAATTCTAGGACTTGTGTTTGTCATATGCTTGAATGTTGTAATGACAACCTTAATTTGCTTGTTGATTAAGCTTGTGGTTCCACTTAGGTTGGATGAAGAGGCTTTAAATATGGGAGATGACTCAGTGCATGGAGAGGAAGCCTATGCACTGTATGGAGATGGGGAAAAGAGGGAGAATTTCAAGGAAAATACAGTCTATGGATTTGCATGAATAAAGGCTGCAGTTTAAACAAACTTATTGTATATTAATAAGAGTTTGTTTAGTATCAAGAATGGGACATAATGAGATTTCAGTTATTTTTCTCTTTAATAGTGTTCATTCAATATACCTGTTTGGTTTAGCTTTTTTAAATTATAAGCTGTTCAAATTTCATTAACCACATGTAGAACTCACAACTTTTATTATTAACTTTTTGAATGATGATAGACGTATAGGGGGTGGAGGGGTGCACTGCCAGGCCACTAATAAAAAGGGGGGGTATTTTTTTTTCCTTTTTTAAAAAACATGTGGGGCCGCCAGTGTGAGTAACCTGACAGTCTCCTGTGACTTTTGCTCCTGTACTTGTAGCAAAAGTCTAATTTTTTAATTACACATTTTATAAATCTCACATCTTGTAATCTCAAAAAAGTCGGACCAAACTGGGGCTTAGCCTACCTTATTTAACGAACATACAGCTTCATTAGAAGTTAAATTACTAAGATTGCATCGTCTTGCGATAGAGAGTAGCTTTTTCGACAAAATTATTAATTTATTTGACACAATGTTACAAAAAGTGTTTTTTCTTAATAAAACAGAGGACAAATATGGCCTAACTCAATTTGTAAGCAATAGGTTATAGAACTAAGATCTAGAGACGCAAGTGCTATAAGAATCAAATTATTGATTCTTCCAACTATGTTATCCTACCTACTACGTTATTTCCTTAACTTTCAAGCATCCTGATAACGATATAAAATCACGTTGAGCAAGTCAATAGAGAAAATGAAGGAATTTTCCACAAGTTAAGGGATTTTCATTCAATTTGTTTTTTTTATTTTTTTCCTTTTTATGTGTAATCAGTTTCCTCTTTATATGCTCATGAAATCTGTATATATACTACGTGTATCAATGAAAACCATATGCCATAATTTTTTAAATTTCTCTCTTTTTCAAAAACTTCTTTACATCCCACCTCTATAAAATTAGTCTGATACATACACGAGTCTCAACATATCAGTTCATGTCCGTTAACGGTATTAAATTGTACTCAACTATATACAATGAAATTTTAAATTTTTTTATTTGAAATTGTTCGGTACAATATAATATTTCGTATTGACGTGTAACGAATTTCTCTGACAGTGCGAGGGCATGTGGTCCTAAGCTATCTCAAAGGGGCACTAATACTTTGTTTAATTAATTGATGACTACCTTTTTTTTCTCTGTTGAACTAAGACTAAGAGTGCCTGAATTTGTGCAGTTATATGTCCAGAATTCTTTAAACCTGTTCATCCTTTGTAGAGAAGGGCTTCCAATTTCTACCCTTTATTGAGACCTTTGCCAGATGGTATAGCAATGTGACTTCATCATTGGTCATTGGAAGCTATGTTTGGGGGACGAGGTGGGGGTAGTTATACGATATGATATAAATAACAAACAATTAGTTACATTTAGGGGCGGAGTTAGGGGAACAAAACCATTTTTTTGTATCGGACAAATACATAGGAAAAAATTGGTGATGAAAACACTGGGCAAAAGCTCAAGCTGCGACCCCTCCCTCCGTCCTGGTTACTTTATTTTTTTTTTTGACATGATGAGAAATATGTGGTTGAAAAAAAAAAGAAAAAGTTATTAATATGATGAAAAATATTATTTTATTGAAGAATGTATACAATTCGATTCAAGATGAGCTAGCTCGTATCTGTTTTTCGTGTGTGGGGACAATTTCGCTATTAAAATATTAGAGGGTGTTTGGTAAGGATTGAAATTAGATCTAGTAGATTGTAATAGAAGTTTTTGAAATGTGCGATTGAAAAGTTGTGGGACCCATGAAAGATATGGTTAATATTGATTGTTTGACTTTGACTTAAATTAAAATTAGATTTTAATCTAAAACAAATAGGCCATAACCTTAATTCTTGAACCCATTAGTACTGGACGATCATTTTAATGGATCAATTACAACATTGCTAGCCCAATTATCCTACTTAATGGGCCAAATACCGTAAACAGATTGGGCTTGGTGGGCCTAAAATTATTGGGTTTAACTTAGCAAACAAGAAGTACCATCATATAGCTGGACCGGGTCCGGTTCAAATTTCAGAATCCTGGCTACAAGATGAAGAGGAAGACAGAAGGCACCACTGGATTCTAAACGAGCAATCTTAGCACGCTGTAAAAAAATTTAGGTAAACTATTTATTGTTTTCTTTCCTTCTTACATCAAATTTATTCAAATGTTATTTTTGGATTCTTATATATTTTTTATGCTTCAAAATTTATTCTACGTTGTAATGCCTGCTTCAATTGTTTCTATTGTGCTCTAAGCTTTTGATTTGCTGAAATCTTAAACAAAAGATTTTAGGAATTATGTGTTGATACTCACATTTTTTCATTTAGGTTCCATTATCTTCGCTATTATTAAATTTTAGCTTATTTTTTACTGGAAATTTTTTATTTGTGATTATTTTTTCTTGTCATTGCCATTTGAATTTTTTTTTTTTTTTTTTT